>JBBPLS010000158.1:0-47038 GCA_038089895.1 Boletellus ananas | reverse complement strand
TGTCATCATCTGTTGGACCAGCCACAAAAAGAATGTGCGGCTATCGATAAGGCCATCCGCGTAAAAAGGTCGTAGCAGTCGAAGGCTGTTAATCCTCATATAAGCACAAAGTACGGCCATGCTCAAAAACCCTACCAATAAGTGAAACGTGAAATCCATCGATCTCGAGAGTCTGGGTCAGATAGCACGCCCTTGAACGATTGTTTGATATTCAGTCCTGGACGAGGAGCACTAGGAAGTGCGATTTCTGCGAGCTGTTTCTTGAGGTAGCTCGTCACGACATTAGTCCAATCGATGCTATATTGTGTAGGATTATAATTTGGCTTGTTGCGCAGCCCTACCTAGATTATCATATCAACCATGATGTACCGCTGCGTCATGTACCAACATACCGTCTCGTTTGCGCCGAGGACTCTTAAAAACCATACAGCACGTGGGATTGCGACGTCCTTAGATTGAAGCAAATCGAGAAGTTCGTGTCCCTTTACCCCATGTGGCACACTCTTACCAAACTTGTGTAACGGAACATCATCATTCGCCAAGTCTGCGAACCAAGCCTGACGTTTGGCATCGTTGAAAGTAACACGAGACGGCATCTTGAATGTCCAAGGGCTATTTGCATTATAAGAGGTATGGTTCACCACATGGATGTAAACTTACGGAATGGCAGGGATCTTCTCAGCACGGCGCGCAAATACCTCGCCCATTATGTTCTCCAACTGTGCAAGCGCACCGTTACCAAATATTTCGTCCTGTTCACCATTCAATTGAGAACCCAGGGCCTCCGTGACACTAGAGAGCTCTGACTGGCGAAAATGAGAGAGGTCCAGTACGGTGAACTATTCATATACCTTCACATACGGGCTGAGGGTATACCCGTTCTGAATGTTAGTTTCGGACAACACATCTTCATCCTGCCCAGGATAGGGAGGATAGAAACCGAGATAACCTGCGAACCCATGCATCAGCTCTGGTACGCTTAGATGTGCGCGTGACTCACCGACATCAGCCGATTGATGTGATAAAGGCACCCACGGAGGTGGACGTGAGTCATAGATAGGAAGCGGAAGTTCTTGTTTCGTGTTCTTCGTCATAGAGCCACTTTGGAGGATGTCGTAGGGATGCAGTGGAGGCTGTCTGGTATGGCGGGCTACCAGTACAACAATCCCGCACAATTTTACCACGGTCAACTTGGCCTTTGACACGCCTACAATATTTTCTTACTGAGATGTCGACTATTCAAACTGGCAAAAAGAACGACACATTCTACGGTCAATCTATCGCGTGTTCCGCGTGTTTCTCAGTTTCTTCCTGATATTTTTCCACGCGCTGACGGATTGGCCTCAAGAAGCTGTTCGAATAGGAAGTGGCACCCGGCGGGACTGCGGACGAATGTCCAGGGCGCTATATCACCGAGTCGTTTAGATCAGCCGGACGACGTTTTGTTTCGAGGCACCTTTTCTTTCTTTTGCGAACAGTGACCAAAGCCGGGAGTTCCTCGCCGCTGGGAATACGATGGGTTCGTACGAGTAACTCGGGACCTCGCAGCTTGAGCTTGACTAATCATATACAGACTCGAGCTTGGACCCAGGAGCAGCCGAAATACCATGTCCCAATGGGTCCATCATACAGGGCATCACTTTCAAGCTAGACGGTCGTCATCTGATCGGTGCAGAGAGCCTTGGAAATCTTCATCAATGGGATGTTGATAGGGGGGGAAAGCGAGTCGGTGGGGCTACGCCAGCGAGAGGCAATGTCTATGCTGTGGTCACGTCAACGGACGGCCGATGGATAGTGAGTGGTGACACGGGAAACAAAGTCATCGTCTGGAACGCAGCTACATGCGGAGTCGCGGTCGAATTTTCAGGCCATCAGGGTTACGTCTATGCGGTCGATGTTTCGAGCGACTCGACCCGGGTTGTCTCTGGATCGGCAGACTGTACAGCCCAGATTTTCAACATCATTTCTGGTGTCAGTGTCATCCCTCCAGTGCAGCACAGCGCCTCCGTAGTCGGCGTCAAGTTTTCACCCGATGGCAGTCGAATCGCTACAGCCTCACATTATCATACCACCGTTGGTGTCTACGATGCTTCCTCTGGCGACAACTTGTTCAACGTCCCGAATGTCCAAATTACCTGGGTACCGACTACCCCGCTTGCTTGGTCTTCTGATGGCCAACAGCTCTTTGTCGCTTCTCCAGGCAAAATCACGTCGTTTGATGTGATCACATCCTTCCGTTCTGTGTGGCCCATCCAAGACGGCGAAAACAATGTGTCCATCGTAATCCACGGTCAATTCATCGCGTGTTCTGCAGGTTCTTCCATCTCTTTCTGGAATTATGCTCGACGGAAACAGATTGGTAGTGTTATCGGCCATGCGACAGGTGTTAATTGCCTTGCCATATCCCACGATGGGAGGTACCTTGCGTGCGGGCATAATAGGGGAATCACGGTCCACAGCCTCAGTCATTTCCTTTCCAGCGCCTACCTCCGTGTACACGGAGTTTCTCGTGTGCCACTCATGCATCTGAGTGATGCTGTGGTCGAACCGTGGGTGTTAGGTCACCTGGCGGACGCGGAGAGGATATTATCGGAAGAAATCAGGGAGAGTTCCAACCCCAGCCATTATGCTCTCGCGGCTAGATCCCTTGTACGGGCACATTTAAGAGAATGGAGCACAGCAATCGAGGATGCTGAGATGGTAACTCTTTGCCATCCTTAATACACTCTTACTTACGTTTACGCAAAGTCCTACCAAACCGAACAATCACCAATAGGCCGGATCGCATTATCTCTTGCCCTCGTTGGTGCAGGTAAACAAGAAGTTGCATTGGATGGCTTTGACCTTGTGTTTCGTGACGGCGATCCGAGTGAAGTCATGCTTTTCTTGGTCATCAAGGTGCGTACCCGACGTTTTCCGCATCTATTGTGGCCAAGTTTTGTTCCTGTAGTCCATTCTCGTGTTCATGTGTGGCAAGCATCAACGAGCAGTATCACGGCTACGTGACTTGCTCACGTCTGCCGATGAGACAACGAGAAAATACTACATTCAGGTATAGATTGTGCAATGACAGGTACATAGCAAGCATCGTTGCTGACGTTTCACCGCAGGTCCTCGGGAATATGTATCTGAAACAAGGAGATTACGAGAGTGCAGTACAGACACTTGAATTTACAGAGGCCCCTTCCACTTCCCGGGATTCCAACCCTCTGACAACAATCTCTCTCGTAAGTTCCCCTTGCGCTGCGTTGCATATGTGTTTACTCTCTGCAAAAGATATTCAGCTGGAACTTTGATAGTCTGAAGGCAACTGCGTGGCAGCACCTATGTGAAAGCTTGTATACCTCAGGACGTACAAAGGAGGTTGGAGAGTCTCTTCTGAGGATGGTGAACCTGCTGGGCGAAGAAGAGAAAGAACCCGCGCACGGCCGGATTCTAGAAGCGATCGTGACACATTCAGGACAAGTAACTTTGCTTTCGTGGACTGGAACGTCATCCAGGTGTAATAGCTGCCTTCCTGGCTCCCCCGCCGTATACAGCCAGGAACCATTCGTTGCTCCGTGCCTTACACAAGAGGAGCTGGGGGAACAAATAGATGAATTACGTGGCGTCCTCCCACCCGAGGACGCCCTGGTAACTTTCGGCCGCCTGACCAGTTCACAGCCGGTGCGGTTTGTTCACTTCCGCCTTCTTCTTCCGTGCATCGTGTTCGGCGTGAGAAGACTTAGAAGGGAGCAAGGGGACTCATATCGTGCTAAAACTGCCGGGCTCGGGGACGTAGGGTTCACAACATCGGATCCACTTCCGCTGGAAGAGCCGCGGAGACTGTTGTTTGTGGATACACGCATCCATGGTCTCATTAAACGTCACGACGCGCCCACCTGGGAAGATGAATCGGTGTTTGAGGCTGACTCGGACTCGGATTTGGAGCATAGAACGGACGCGGACACTGGGCTGACGCATGGGCAGATCATCGAGGAGGCCTCGACCACGGACACGTACACCCGCGCATTGCAGCTGATCACGCACCTGAGACAACCCTTCAGCGCACTGCTCCTTTTGCAGCAGTCGGATGGCACATACAGGCGGGTGGCCGCTGAGCACGAGATCGTCGTGTACTGGACGGAAAACAAGGTTGCGAAGAGTGTGCGTGTAGAAGTGCTGGAAATAGTGTGATTTCCTTCCCCATAGTCACAGTCCCCTCGGTTGCATGATCTTGATCATTTATTCGAGGGATCTCTGCTACAATCTGTACAGTAGGGTATGTGTATGGCCAGGTGAGGCTGTCGTGTACCTGTAACCAATCTCATGGCTAGCAAGGGTGAGTGTAGTATGGTAGTCTCAAGTGCTCACATGTGACACACGTGACTGCAATCGCCGCTGAAAGAAATCGTTGTCGTCAACTCCGACGCTCGCTATCCAAGTCCCTCCCCGCAAAGCTCAGGAAACGGGAGGGAAAACGTTTCGGCATTCCAACCATCGTCTTTCCGCCGGTAACCCATAGCGAACCGGAAGAACTATTGCAGGCATGGTCGAATAAATCCGGTTTGAGTAAGGTCTTGGCCTTCCATTGATAACCCCGATAGTCGGTTGACACGTGCACACTGGAAGGGGTTCTTGATGCCCCACCAGCGCTACGAGGGCACCCCACTCTCAAACACCCAGACTACCTCTACGCGTTGGTGATGCGATGGGTTCGTACGAATTTGACTGAATGGTGACATGGAACCGTGCAGCTTGACAGTTCAGGGCACAGATCGAAATCCGATCGAAATCCGACATCCCAATAGGTCGAAAACGCAGTGCGTCACCTTCAAGCCAAACAGCTATGACCTTGTCGGCGCAGATGATACAGGCAATCTTCGTCAATGGAGGATTGACGCCGATAGCAAGGTCGTTGGGACAATGAAAGCGAAAGGCATTGTTTATGCTACAGCCGCGTCGGTGGACGGCCGATGGATAGTGAGCGGCTATTACGCGAAGCCCAAGATCGTTGTCTGGAATGCGATTACCCACAACAAGGTGCTTGGAATCTCAGAACATGCCAGTCACGTCTACGCGATTGATGTGTCAAATGACTCTACTCGGATCGCCTCTGGATCGGCAGACCAGACCATCCGCATTTTCGACATCGTTTCTGGTGTCAGAGCCATTCCTCCTGTGCAGCGTTACGCTGCCGTTGTTGGTGTCAAATTCTCACCGGATGACAGTAAAATTGTGGCTGCCACGCGTCGGCATACGTGTGTCTGCGATGCTCGCTCTGGAGACATGTTGTATGACATTCCGAAGATTCAAGTCACTAAAATACCAACCGTTCCGCTCGCCTGGTCCTTGGATGGCAAACAGCTTTTCATTTCTACCCCAGGAAAAATCATCTCCTTTGACATATCTGCGTCGTTTCAGTCAGAGTGGATCACCCCAAATGACGAAAATAGTGTATCTCTCCTAACCCACGGACAATTCATCGCTCGTTCTGCAGGTTCTTCAGTCTCATTCTGGGACTACACTTTACACAAATGGATCGGCAATACGATCAATCATTCGATGCCCATTCATTGCGTTTCCATATCCTACGACGGGAGGTACCTTGCATGCGGACATGACAAGGGAATCGCAGTCTACGATCTCAGTTATTTTGTTCCTAGCGACTACCTCCCACTCCCCCGGCTTTCTCAGCCCCCACTTCCTCGGACTTCTCAGCTCCCTCTGCCTCGGATTTCTCGGGTCCCACTCATGGAATTGAGTGACGCAGTGCTCGAGTCATGGTTTCCAGGCCGTCTGTCGGACACGGAGAGGATATTGTCAGAAGAAGTTCTGCAGAGTTCTGAACCCAGCCACTATGCTCTTGCAGCTAGGTCCCTCGTACGAGCGCGCTTGAGGGAATGGAAGTCAGCGATTGAGGACGCAGATACGGTAATTCGTTCCCTTCTTCACAATGCTCGTACTTGACCGAGTCCAAAGTCCCTTCGAATTAAACAGTCACATATTGGACAGATCGCAAGGTGCCTCGCCCTCGTCAGTGCAGGTCAACAAGAGGCCGCACTCGACGAGTTTGACCTCGTTTTTCGCGACAGCGACCCGAGCAATGGGACACTTCTCTTGGTCATCAAAGTGGGTGCTTGACACATTTTATACGTATTGGAATCAAATCTCGTTGCCTTTAGTCTATCCTCGTGTTCGCGTGTGGGAAACATAAACAAGCAGCATCACGCCTTCGTGGCTTGATCACTTCTGCTGATGAAAAAATAAAGGGCTTCTACATTCAGGCGCGTACACCACACGAAAGCAAGCAGCAACCATCGTTGTTAACGTTCATGACAGGTCTTGGGAAATATGCACCTGAAACAGGGGGAGTACGGGGACGCTCTGGAGACCCTTTATCTTGCAAAGAATCCTTCTACTTCCCAGGAGTCCAATCCCCTGACAATGATCTCTCTTGTAGGTTTCCGTCTGCCTATGTTTTGATACCTGTTCATTTTCCTTGCAAGATATTCGGCTGGAATTTCGATGGCCTCAAGGAGGCCACGTGGCAGCACCTATGTGAAGCCCTGTATACAGCTGGACGCATAAAGGAGCTTGGAGAGACTCTTGTGAAGATGGTTGACTCACTCCCTGAGGACGAAAAGGAGTCTGCACACGGCCGAATTGTAGAAGAGCTCGTGACACGTTCGGGACAAGTGACATTGCTTTCCTGGACTGGGAAGCCATCTAGATGCAATAGCTGCCTTCCTAGCTCCCCGGCTGTATACACCCAAGGGCCGCTCGTTCCTCCGCGCCTCTCGCAAGACGAGCTGGAAGAGCGCATACCCGAACTGCAAGCCATCTTCACCGTCATTGATGTCATGATGATCTACAGTCGTCTTACCCGCTTACAACCGGTGCGGTTTGCCCATTTCCGCCTTCACCTCCCGTGCGTCGTATTCGGCCTCACGAGTCTCAGCAAAGAGCAAGGGCACGTATACAGCGCGGAGACAGCGGAACTCGAGAGCGTGGAATTCACGACGACGGACCTGCTCCCGTTGACGGAACCGCGGAGACTGGTGTTCGTTGACACACGGCTCCACGGCCTCGACAAACCCTGCGGTGCGGGCAGACCCATGTCAGGCGCGGGGCCGAACTCGGACTTGGGGAACGGTTCGGACGCGGATGCTGCCCTGGCGCGGACCTCAATCATCGAGGAGGTTCCGAGCACGTCGACGGACCCGTACGCGCGCGCCCTGGAGTTGATTGTGCGCTTGGGACAACCCTTTAACGCACTGCTGCTCTTGCGACAGTCAGACGGCGCATACAAGCGGGTGGCTGCTGAGCATGAGATCGTCGCGCGTTGGTCAGGAAACAAGGTTACAAAGGACGTCCGCGTGGAGGTGCTGGAAATAGTATGAACACCTCCCCCGACCGATCATCTTCTATTCTTGCCGATCGGTCAATTCTCGCTCGTATCGTGCGCTCATTTTGCGTACGAACTCGATGTTCCTCTGTACGGCTACTAGGGTATGTGTATGCCCCCTCCGACTCGCACTTGCTACAGGAAACGGCCTTGATACCTCGGTGTTGTAACGATCGAAAAGAGCGAGTTGGCGCTGGAGAGAGGCTTGTCGACTGAGAATTTCAGAAACCCGGTTGTCAGACGCGTGCCCGAGACTAGCCTCTGTTGGCTGTACAGCATATTCACAACGGACAAAGGAAACAAAGAGTACAAATTGCCTGGTTTTTCATGTCGTTGTGTGTCATCTTATCTAGCCGCATGTAATTGTAACTCGATCGACCGTGCGTGTCCATCAGGTTCCAAAGTAAATAAAGAGACGGTTCGCCCGCGCAAGGGTTGTTGCGGCCCCAGCAGAGCGGAGGGATATCAAATCGACGAGTGTTGTATCACCGTGATGCCTGGAACAAGTTACAACGTTCAGCGGGGAGTTTTTTTTCCCGTACAAAAGAGTAGATCACCTGAGCTCCCATTGTCCTGCCACCACTCCATGTGGCACCCCGGAGTGTGGCATCCGAGTTTGAACGTAAACACCTCCTCCATCTTGCACGTGAAGTTGTGGCTGAACTCTGCGGGAAGTTCTCCGACGACATAGTCGGCAATGTCGTGTAACGTGGGGGGCTGTGTGCCGTACGAAACAGTCTCTTCGTCAAGGGGGAGCGACATGTCGAGCTGTGAGAGACGGAACGTGATCGGAAGGTCGGAAACCTTGAAGGTAGATTCTCCGAGGGCGTCGGATGCTTCGCCGCGCCGGGCTGCCGCGCGCGGCGCTGGGAGCGATATCCTCAATTCGCAGGCCTCCATCCCATAGTCAAGCGCGTGAAACTGCAGGATGGTGGACATCTGGGGATGTAGTCAGCTTTTTTTTTTTTTTTTTTGTGTCAAAGGGCCATGGATGCGCCCACGGGACGGACCGTGGGGGTGATCATGATGCGACGGTGTTCGGGGGTAACAGTACCGATGGTGGCCGCGTCGCTTCGTCGGTCGGCGTCGTAGAAAGACTGGGCTGGGTGGGACGCATCGATCCGGGAACTGAGAAAGGGCTTGTTGACGAAGGGCTTGACGTCAGTGGAGAGATGTCGGTGAATTCGATTCAGGCCGACAAACTGGGACGGGTGACGGAGTCGCGACAGCTCTTGTCTGGACAGGCGAGGCGAATCGAGGAGAAATGCGACAGACTGGGGCACTGCTCTGGATGGAGGGAAAACGTATATGCTTGCGAGATTGGCGATGGTGCAGACGATGCAGGCTACCAGCGCCCATGACGGCCAACGTGAATGGCTGGCAGGAGGCGACTTTAGCGAGGGGACGTCCTCGGTCGAGCCTGGGTCGCTGCGTGGCAGGAGCGTGTACATTGGGGATGCAGGAAACACTTGGTCATCGCCTGGTTCTAATAGTGCGATAGTGCGACGAGTCTGATCGCCGGCTGAACACCGAAATTCAATCTCCGCGCGATGTCGGTGCCAGTCCAGTCACTGCCTGTAGTTATGAGCGTTATATTATATGGCTGCACCGGGCGCACCTCTTGTCCATGGAGACACGCTTGAATCCTCTTCTGTGCTCCGTCACGGTCCTCGCCCTCGTTCTTATCATCTGGTCGCTCGATGGGAAATCCCTCTTGCCACGCACCCGTAAGCTGGAGACATCGTCCGCACGTGTTCTCACCCACACTCGCACCCGCAGAGTCCCTCACGTTCGATATCCCGCCCAGCGATCCAGTCTTGATGATCATGCACAACACCCGTCGATATGGCATTGCCCCCAGCGCGGCTGAAGAGTTCGCAGCGCTCCTTCCCGAAGGAGGGCACTTGGTCCACCTGGGATCACCGCCCAAGGCCTACACGCCCTCACTCCTCCACCAGATGAAGTGTCTGGGAATCATCCACGCCGCGCTCGCCGATGTCCCCGATGACGTTGCCGCGACCGCGACCCCACTCGTGAGCCACTGCTTGAACTACCTCCGCCAGAGCATCCTCTGCCGGCCGAACCTCCGCCTAGAAGCCGTAACGAACGTGAACGCGTCGTCGGAGAGGGAATACGAAACCGTTTGCAGGGACTGGGAAGCTGTTTATGCGGCCGCAAGGAAAAACCAAAAGGCTTTTTCGGCCTTTCAGGAACAGAGATGAAATATGTTTGAGGTGGCAGAGGGATCACATGTAATATCTTTCTTGACTTGCAGCCGGACCTCGCTGGGATATCCATCGCATACAGGCTCGAGCTGATCTCCCGTATCGTCGAAGGGCTTTTCAATGTAAAACACATCGACATGGCGTAAACATGCTCCTAGAACGCTTGTAAGGAGCCGGCATGGTAAATTATCAAAACGCCTATACTCCCGGCTGGGAAGTGGCAGCGCCGCCCAGGACTGCTACAATTATGAAACTTTGAGCGGAAGTTGCGAGGCTAGAAGCCGTCCTGCTGTGGTGCAGCGCGTGACAATGGCATCAACGCGCGGACCCCTCTAGTGCAGGACAACCCGGATATGTATATTAGATCAAGTTCATTGTACTCTCTTTAAGCGGCCAAGCAGCAGTCATGACCCGCGATTATCTCACTCTGACGGTGTTCGTCTCAAATCCAACATCCACGGTGCCACACGGCGTTGCTGTGTTACAAGGGCTGCTGTGCCACTGATGATCAGCTCAAATATATGGGAAACAGCCACCACGAACAGCCAGCTGCACACTCCCCGTAACGCACCCGCCTACAATTCGGGTGAATGCACATGATGTTTGCTTGCTTTGCGCGCCTGCCAGTCGCGGTAGCTCTGGCCCATGAGTCCGTACACCTTTTCCCAATCCCAACACACGGCCGTGCCGCCGACCCTGTCCACCTCAAAGTTTCTCTGTGTGAAATCACCTTCCTCCAACGTGTCCGGGGCGTCGCACAGCAGCGTCTGGCGCAGGTAGGTCAAGCAATGTTGCTGGTGTCCTTTCGTCACCAGGCTCGTTCTCGGGTGGTGGAACGCACGCGCGAGCTCACGCACACAGTGGAGCTGGTGCACGAACGTCGCGGCGAACAGGCGGTCATCCTGTCCGAGGTGTACGCGGCCGAGGCCGGGCGGGTTGGCGAACAGCGTTCCCCAGGTCTTGCCGATCGCTTCGTCGGTGCCGTCGCCGAGCGTGAAGCGGACGGACTCGTGCAGCGTCATCGCAACGCGGTCAAGGTCCCCGACGTCAAGCATGATGGGGTAGTCGCGTCCGATGAAACCTGGGGGCGGTCGCGACATGTGCATGCACGTCTGTATAAATGCAAGGGTGCTTACTCGCATCGTCGGTCAACACTTGTGGGTGAATGGAGTAGCTGGCTCGCCAGAGGAACACACAAATGTTGATCAGCACAAGGAAGCCTAGTATGAGGTTGCTTGGTGTGAACAAGCCCTTGGAAGACAGGGATGTCGACCGTGAACGTTGTGATAGCATGGATGTTTGGCCGTGTGGAGGAATCAACGTCCGCAGCTTCAAATACCCATGCTGTGCGTCTATATTTGGGTATTAGATAACAGAAGGCAGTTGGCGCGGGTCAGATTGGTCCCCAAGGTGCAGAGGACAGCCTCGCACCCACATGGCCCTTTGTCGTCACTACGCGTCGATTGACTGGAGAACCTTGCCAGTTTGCTTGGGAGTGTGTCTTTGTTTTGAGCTGACACGCCGAACGGGTGTTCATAGATAACGTGTCTGGGTCCATGTTGTCGCCCTCGAAAAGGCATGTTCCGAGTCACTGATATATGATGCCTGTTTCATTGTCGGCACAGCCCAAAGAAGAGTCACCCACGCCTGGAGTTGGCCACACACCATCATGATGGTAAGCGATGCTGTCAAGAACTCTCTGCGGGCGCCAAGGAGGAGTAAACATCACCTACAAAAGTGTCCCCTATAATATGCCAGGGGTCAGATCCATCTCCAGGGCTAGTGGAGGGGACAGCGAGAAGGCACTCGGTAGGTAACGTAATTGGAAAGAAGACAGCTTTCTCACGCACTGGAGCGCGGACCGAGGAAAATTACATAATGACATTCTTGGACAAGCTCGTAGCGCTTAGCGACCGACTACCAAGTCTACCATGACGCCTGGATGACATTTGTTTTGTGCTCGACCAAGCACGTCGATGCTTGATGAATCGCGGTAACGGTCACGACGCGCAAAAAATCTGAATGCGTATACGGAGGTATGTCTCTGGACTCTCATTGTTTTGTTCAGCCCCATTTCACGTCGACAGCATTGACCTGCGGCGTAGAAGTCTCCTCTCCAAGGGCTCTATCCACATCGTCCGCCGGGGGCGCTTCGGTAGGCTGTGCGATGTTGCCAGAAGCAAAGGGTGGAAGGCCCGTCAAACACCAACGGTATGGACTCGTTCGTTTCGTGTTCGTCAAACCTGATTTTCCCTTCTGCACCCGGCCCCATTTTAGGAGGGGGCTGCGAAATACAGCAAGGCTATTCTTACAGCCCGCGCGTACATTTTCAACTCGACGTGGGAAATCCGCCCGTCCGGGCAGATCGCGTCATCTCACCTTGGAGACCGACATGCATATAGGTCGAAGTAGACCAATGTGGCATTGTCAGAATCCCGGGCAATGGGTCTACTCCTCCATGTGCCCTGCAGAACTGGCTCACGTCTCGTGCTGGCACCAACAAGCACTATGTTTCTCACAACATCTCAATGGAACAATGTACAGACGTTTATTCGTCTTGCAGAATAGATCCGCCTCCAATGCTGCAGAAACTGGCACCAAAATATGCGGGCTGACAGATCGCCCGTCAGCCGCCCTCTGCACAGGGGTTCCATTTAATGCTCACCACGATTCATGCTCACTCTTACTGGTCGTCCCTCCCAGACGTTCATCGGGGGAATGTCATCCGACAACCGTGCCTGCGGGCCTGCAACACCTCGACGCGCCATCACGCCCATGCGAGTGCTTTCGAGTCTCTTTAGGACGCCGACGCGCTTTCAGACTCCCACAACGACGGTCAGCCGCCGCAACAAGCGCACCCGCGCTCGATCATCCTCCCTATCGCCATCCACCCCATCCACCCCAAGCACGCCGTCGCTGCCCGCGGTAGTGCTCCAGACGTACTCTGTCTCTACCGACAGCATCGTCCTCACTGCGTTACCCTCAGTGCCATTTTGCTGTCACGAGGATCTCCTGACAATGTCCCGCGCGCAGCTGGAGGGGGTCGTCCGCGCCCTCAATACGCGGCTGCCCTATCGGATGCGAATTAGACCGGAGGCCGACTTCTGGCGGAATGACGGAGAACGCGACGACGACGACGACGACGACGACGGATTGTCGAGGATGAGCGAGGCAGAGATGAAGCGACGGATCGAGGAGCTGGTTGGAATCAGGGCTGTCGTGGGCAAGAACCGTGTCTCGAGGTCAGGCTTGGGCTTGGGCACGCGCGGCAGAGTTCCACCTGCACCCAAGGCGGTGCGGACACGGGACACGAATTGGAGACCATACGAGAAAACCCCCTGGGAGATGGAGGTGGATGACGCTGAGGATCGGGCCGACGACCTGAACAACATGATCGAGGCAGCCCTGATGGGATCTAGCCCCCTCGCAGGACGAACCAAGCCCGGCCCACACTTGCGGAATACCACGCTGTCACTCCTTTCCATCGTACAAGAAGAGAATGAATTGAAGGAGGACGACTCCGGAGACGACCAAGACCGCCCGTCCAAGAGGCAGCGGGTATTGGTTGGGAGTACCACTCGGGATTTCGAGCAAGAGGGCCAGGTTGCCCAAGGGGCTGGTGAATCGCGCTTCATAGAGAACATGGACGTCTCTGGCTCTTCTTTGTTCTCTGGACGAGGCGACGCATCGCCAGACAAATTTGTGAAGTCAGACGAAAGGGTGGCTGCGACTTCGGGACACCCAGTCCGCAGTGCGGAGACGTCAGTGGGTGTGCAGGTGCCCTTGCAGCGTAGAAGGAGCGCTCGCATCCAGGAGCTTGCTTTGAAACGAGTATTGTCAGTTGATGACGGAAAGAAGACCATATTGGGTGCAGGAGGTCTGAAATCGTCTATCTTTCGCCCGAAGACACCCGCTTCCCAAGGGTTGCCGACAGGAGTACCTGACGCTAACATGGACTCGAACCCACCCAGAGAGTCTGCTCTTTGTCTACCGTTTATACCCACGCCAACCCGCCCGCAGCCTGGTTCGTCACCACGGGCCACGCCACGCATCCTTCGCTCGCAATCTCAGCGACTCCTGGGTTCAGACCAGGCAACAAGGCTCAAAGTCTCGTTGGGACGATCGCAATCGGAGAGGTATCCCCGCGCCTCGGACCTGGCGTTTGTGACGATAAACCGACCCAGGTATCACTTCGTACGGCGCAGATCGAACGGAGCCAAGGCTGTGCAAGGGGACGCCAAACTCCATCCGTCGACGCCCCGCACTGAACCCCCGAACGGGAACCACGCGGACGAGCACTCGGACGGCATTTCCAAGAGTTCCAAGACGGGCAGTGTGCTCCGTCCGGGCAGGAGCACAAGTAGGCTTTCGTCGGCGCTACGCGGCTTCCTTTCACCGCGTGCCAGAGCCTCTTCGACGAGCACCGACGCATCCACTTTGAACGATGGCGGTGACTCGCCTGCTCGGGGGATAGCAAAGGAGGACAATGCACCGACCGCGACCACGGCGTCCGCGCGGAACGATGGCGCGACGGAACACGTTTGGGAAGTGCTGGGGAGAATGGCGGTGGATTCCGCGTGAGAGGCTCCAAGTGTGGAATGACAGGTGTCAAGATTTGGTATAGCGGCTCCTCTTGCAGCTGCAGTGTCTGATATATAGTTCTCTTTCTTCTCGGCTTGACAGCGCCCCCATGGGTCGTACGTACGAATGTGTTTGTTGTGTAATACTTTCCGGAGATAAGTGACGTTCTGTCGCGCAATGCGACCTACACAGAGCTCTTGAGTTTGGACGGTAAGCCGATCTGGCGAACCTTCCCTTTCAGTTTACGCCAACTTCATCACCGCGCGGAGGGGCATATCGCAAAAGCCTAGCATCCTCTCATTTCCAGAGCGGCTCTGCAGTCATGTCGGTATTGACAGTTCTTTATCTTGGTGCCCGGCGAGTCGAGCTCGGAGTAGGCTGGTATCCGAGGGTCATCAATTCACTCCCCGGCCGAAATGCTGAGATTCGAGTGAGAATACGATCACGGCGATCTGTGAACTGAGTTGAACATGAGTCGCTGCGTCTGCTTTGGGAATAGGGGACAGTCTTCTGAGGCCCCTACTACGTTACAGTACATCACCTGAACTACCACAAACCTCACACCGGACTCGAATTCGCCACACTTTCAAGCCCAGACCCTGCAAATCTTCCGGTTCCTGCGCCCCCGGTAGACTTGTAAGCCGTGACGCGGTCTGTCCAGAACACATTAGGGGCAAGGTGGCCACTGCGTGATATCGCCGCTGCAAGCTTTGACGAGGGAGTCTCGGACAGTTCAATGCGATCGCTCAACGATGCCGTTAGCGCGAGAGTTGTGTGGCGAGATTTCGATATGCCGGATATGATAGTGCTTTTTGGCGAGCCAGTCGAGAACGGTTATGAAGAATATACCGTTGTCGGTAACGATCTCGGTTAATTCGCTCCAGCGACACAAGACTTCCTCGAATAAGAACGCACCGATAGTCCGACCAGTCTTGCTCTCGAGCTTTTGCCAATCCGGCCATCCACTGAGTGAGCAGCAGGCTTGAACGATGCGCGGGTTTCCCCTGAGCGGTTGGCACGTGCATCGAGTCGACATTTGCTTTACGGAAGAGCGGGGCGGGCGTGGCGACTGTTGGCGGGATGACAACCTTCTCGACAGACCGCTTGAAGACACCTATTGGTGTGCCAAGCGACGTCCTCGCTGAGCGAGGGCCACTGGAATCAGTCTGGGACGGCGCGAGGGGTGGGATATATTCCTTTGTGACTGAGTGCGTCATGCATTGCCAGAAAGATGCAAAAACGGTTGCTTGTGGGAACCATGGGCTGGTGGCGTCCTTCGGCTTCCTTTCTCCAGAGCCGTCCTCCTTTGACAAAATACCGAGCGGCGTTCTTGATAAATTGAGAGCAACGGGAGTCGGAGATATGAGATGAGATTTTCACAGTCTGAAGAAAATGTTCTGCAGTGATTTGTCGCGTTGCGCCGTTTTGTCGCTGATCGGTACATTGTCGGATTGAGAGTCGTCAAGGTTGGATGTGGACAGCACGGGTGCGCTCCCTCCACCCTCACGTCCTGGAAGTGAAGACGAGCCTACAAAGAGCCCATGGGCAACCCAGACAGAACAACTTAAGGGCTCATCAAACCAGTCGCCGACGTGATGCTTGAGACCCATGACCCAAACTTTGACAGCCTTGAGCGCGCGGAAGAGACCATAGAGCTCCAATTTTGCTTGGGGATAGCGGGACTTGCGGTCATTGCAGATGATGGAGCCGAAACAAGAGGGTCGGCAAGGTCCGTCGTTGTCCTCTTGCGAGAGTATGTAACCATAACAATGTTAGGGGAATAGATAGCGACTGCCCAGCTGGAGCCCTTTTTCCTGGTGATGCAGAACCACTTGGACTGGTATGAACTGTTGGAAGGCTCATACACATCCAAGGCAACCGTGGACTTGATTAATACGATGACTTCATCACGGATGTCTGATGGGATGGGCGATTGACGGTGCACCCATGGTGTGTGCTTGACGATGGGAATGGCGACGGACGGGAAAGTCCCCAACAGTGGCCCTCCTCAGACTCGTCCTGGGCGTGGCCAAGCTCATTGAGTAAGGTGTGTGCGGCGAGTTTCTGCTCGCACAGGCCAAAGAAAGGTGCTGCGAAAGATACCGAGTACGTTGACGTGGTCACGAGTGGGATGGAGGCCTGGCATGAGCGGAGGTGGACTAACACACGAACGGGGCAAGAGCCTCTCAGGGAAACGTCGGACGATCCGTCAATTGACTTACATTGGCTTACATAAACATACTTGAGCACACCTGTCAGCCTGTTTCTGGCAACAACCAAGCGTTCAACTGGTCCATGTCTTCCATCGCGAACGGGGCGAAGACAACGACCGGTTTTACGTCGACTCCACGTCCCTCGACCAATGTACCTTCTGCGGCCCAAACGTTCGAGCCATTGGTGAAATCTGTTCTGAGCCATCGACTCCTCAACAATATATTCGCCTACTCTGCCGTCTTTTCCCTGGCTTCCACTGTTTTACTGCCCAGCGGGGACGACGCTAGCATTCTTTTACGGCTATTCAGGCCCAGCATATGGTTCAACGCGTCATTAACGTGGCTTCTCGGCGTTCTACCTGTCGTAGTGGCACGAAAGGCACTTTTGGCGCGTACGTGGATCATCACAAGCACTGCTCACACATACTAATCCACCAGCCTAGCAAGCCCGGATTCTGCATCCTCCCCATCAAAAACGGTGGCAGCCGCGCTCGCGAGGCCGACAACGCGTCGATGGATTGCAGTTTACATCACATCATCACTTCTCCTCTTGGCACTCCAGGTCGTCCGCACATGGTCTGGAAGCGAAGATATGCGTCTGAGCCTCTTCATCAAGTCAAGGTGTGTGCAGCAGGTTGTCGTATGCACACGTCGTGGTCTACAACCGCGTCACACAGGAAGCATCCCTACTACCTCAATGGCCAATCCATCTTCCTCGTGCTGGCACAAATATGGCTTTCGATTAGTTTTGGACTTCGGAATATCATGCTTGGGCGGTTTGTCTTCCGCTGGGCGAAAGTGCAACCCTCCTCGAGTGCGGTGAGTCTAACTTTGCCGCAATTGTTGTGCGTGTCTCGTGACTCCGAAACATGCAGCCTTTTGTGCCGCGAAATCTCGTCATACTTTTGCTCACCGTCACCCTCTTCACGCTTGCGTCGTTTGTGGTCTACAACGTCGCGTTCGGGTTCGCGCGGCTAATCCTGTTGCCACTCCTCCTCAGAATGCCCGTTGTCCGATCGCTTCTCAAGCCATTTGTTGGCCACTTTGTCCGGGGATCTTGGACCTTGACCCTGCCGTTGAAGCATTTGTCCCTCGAGTCGCACGCATTCGTTCTTGGAGTGCTTACGCTGACAAACTGGGAATTCGCTGAAGCGTTGTTTGATGTTTACATCCCTCAGGTATGCCGCCTTTCACTGTGCTTTCATCGCGCGGTAAACATCCCGCCAGCCCGCCAGAGTTGCCTCCACCACCGCAGATCCTAATGTGACGCTCGTCTCGGGCATCACGTCCACCAATCCTCTATACCTCCACTTTGCCTATGCCGAGTTACGTGATATTGCGTTAGACAACCATGCGTCGAGCGCCTCACGTCGAACGGCACTATTTTCCGATCAAAAATTTAGTCCAAGCCTGTGGAGTACCCTGGCGCGCGAATCACTCTTGCGACTCGGCCACGACTATCAGACGTTCCTTCGTAGAGGTGCACCCGCACCGGCTAGTGTGCCTGCACCATCAGTCGTGCCGAAAACGTCCCAACCACCTGCAACGCCGCTCTTGCGAAAAGCGATCTATAAAGCGCCGATACAGTCCCCCGTGTCGAAGGTGTTGGACACGTTTGCGTCTGATTCGGATATCTCCAAGGCTGCCGATGTGATCGCCTCCGAGGTTGGTTCGCGCGTCATGGATGCACCGATCCCGGAACTCTTCCGTTCGACGTCTACTCATTTGGTTGCTTCTACGCCCCCTACGACTGCACCAGCAGCACCTGCTACAACTCCTCGGTCAAGCATACTCGACACGTATCTTTCGCGTGCCAAAGTACAATTTCGAGATTGGGCCATCGAGCACGCCCCGTCATGGTGTCAAGATGCAGCTGGAGCATGGGATGTATGGTGGCGCAGAGACCGGACTAACAAGGTTGTCGAAAGGTGTCTTCCGAATCGAGATCTGGACGCGCTCATCATTCAAGGTAGGCGACCCAGTCTCGAGAAGCACTTGTACGATAAGTAGACCGACTGACGCGATCTCAATCCGTTGTAGTGCTCGCCGGACTTGTTTGTGCGTCGTTGACCGAGGACCGCTATGGTGTGGTGCAACGCGATATCCCACGCATTCTGGAGGCATTCTTGTCTTTCTTGAACGCGCTCGAGGAGTATCAGGTCGAAGTGACCAAGCTGTACGTCCCGCCCACTGTAGACGAAGCCTTTCAGGGGGATCCAAAGGTACTCCGAGAGAAGGAGCGTACCAGAGTCGAAGTAGCGAAAGCAACGGAAGCGATTGGGATCGTTGTCGATGGTGCGTCCGTTCTCTTTCTTTGTCGCACTACAGGACCTGAGCGTGACTAACGTGTCGTCCGTTCCGCAGCACTAAAGTTGGGCGTCGCGGATATTGTGCGGACGTTTGGGGAGAAGCTCGTCGCTTTCAAGTTCCCGCCAAGAATCGCGCAGAAGCTGCAGTCGTTTGTGGATTATGTCTGAAACACTCGCTAGACCCCCTATGCCGACCCGCGTGTGCATATATAATGTGCCGAGTTTCTCCTTAACACGACCTCTCACTATGATTCGGATGGGAGGACGAACCCGAGTCCAAACATACATACGTGTCGCCATTTTTTTTTCTTTCCTGATTCCATGTAAACATGAAGCTGGGCGGGCGACATCGATCGTGGGACGGGTTCACAAGATGGCGAATGTTCGCGTGGTGCCGGTACATACAACTATGGCACGACACCCGCCGAACGCGCAGTTCCCGTGCGCTGTCATTGATGAGACTCAACAGCACACCCGTTCGAAAGACGGGCAACACGTCCCATCATAATGCCAACATGTCCATCTTGTTTTCTTCTCCCGTTACCTGGAATTTCCACCGACGACAAAAAATATCCGGCATGCCTGCCTGCCACGGCGTTACATAGCAAGGCAGAACGAGCTGACAAATAGATGGTAGCAACCCATGTTCGTCGCCGGTCTCATGACAGCCTTTCACATTGTTGAAGGCGCGCATGAGGTGGGCCCGAACCCTAAGCACGCGTCTGGATGCCAAGAGGGGGGCATGTCTGCGGAGAGGTGGCGTCCGCTAGGCTAAGCACCGAAACCCACCGACCACCCTTCTGGGCCCTCATTCGAGGCCGAGAAGGAAGAGATCAAGAGAAACATTACCCAGGTCCCTAGGAACCACTGGACCGCCAAAATTCATGTTAGTCATGTACCTGTCGCTGCGTGCCTGTTCTCCTGCTAGGTCATAGTCGCGATTGGTCATCAATCTCTCCCAGTGCTCTCGCGAGTCGTGATATCCACCCCAACTCACTCGTGCAAGAAAGCGTCGACTCTACCTTGCCAAAGCAATCCGCCGCGGATGGTTACTATCGATACACAACACGCGGCAACTTTGTCGTCGCCAAGCGCGGACTCTCTGACCTCGATGCACCTCATGATCTTCCTTCGCTGGTTGGAGGTGAATTCGAACTAGCATATCAGGGACATCTCAGAGATGTGGTCTTTCTCAAGAGTGAGCAGACAAATCTCAAGCGTTATTCATTGTCCCCACGTGCTTGCGCTTTCAGCCCTCTGAACTGACAGCCTGGCGGTTGAGCTGGTTCAACTTGTTACCCTCTGCGGCCGCAGTGATGCTGGCAAAGGGACCAAGAAACTCTGTGCATGGCACGTCCGTATCCCCACGTGGCCCTTGCGCATCCAGTTCTCCGCTTCTTCACCAGGTCAATTTCTCGAGCCGCATGCGGACCCGCAAGAACACGGCCCCAAACACCACGGTCGCTTCTGTCGCCGACCCTCGTCGTTCTTCGCCTTTGTCCATCCGACGGTGGTACGGAGCAAAAAGCGCTACGAATCCTTGTAACCCATAACGCTGCGGGAGGCAGATCCACAGTCCACTAATCATTTCCCGCTAGCAGAATTTGATTCTGTACTTGTTGACTGGGCACCACGGAAGGTAGATAAGCATGAAGGCAAATGGAAGATTCGCAAGGTACGATGACATGGCGTTCAAAGAATGCGCCAATGTCGGTGAGGTCGCCGTCGTTGCATGAGTGTATGCATTTGGCGACTAACATCCAGATTGAGTGCATGGAGTAACAAGAAGCGGAGGAGCTTGCCAAAGCGCTGCTTGTCCTGGAACGCGGCAAGTTCCTACTCGTGTTTGGGGCAAACATTGTAGGTAACCAGGGCCTCCCCGGCGATACGTTGCACTCGAGGAGAGTTAGCCTGTGGAAGGGTAGGCATAGCGCAGGAGTGTCCGCGAGCTCTAGTCTGCCAGCGAGCAAAGCAGAGGCTCAGGGGTCCGTTCGCGTCAATTGGGGATAGCAGATTCTCACGGGTTTTACACGTATCTTGGTCGATGAGATCCAGACCCGGCCCGGCGGAACTACTATATTGAGGGGTTGCTCGTGCACCGCGAAAACAAGGGACCTGTCTGTCTGTCTGTCCATGCATAGCCTTCTGCGCCATCATTCTTCTCACTTTTGTCCCTCCCAACACACAAACCTTCACACGGGTTCCACAACCACCTTCCAAACTTACCCGCGGAGAGAAACCTGAACTTGTCTGTCAAAGTAGGTTTACATGTATTATAGCCACGCGAGGCAACGTACATACGAAATGGTATGACGAGTCGCATAAGTAGTCGCTAGCTGGAGATCTTGGTATGTACAGCCTCGTGCCACGCGAATTGTTGGGGTTCATGCCATGACATTGGGGCACCCAGTCATAACACTGCCCCAACCCTTCCGTCTCGAGCACGTCCAATTGGTCGCTACAGTACAACCCAGCGAGTCCTCTCCCTTCTAGCAACCCACATCCCAAGAGATACGCATGTGGACACAAAACAGACGTGGTGGGCCATAGCTGGGAAAAAAACAAAGCGAAAGAAAGGGCAAGTAGGGTATATACGGTACGAACACTTCGCGGTCATGAACAAAAGAGCAAACGGGCGTGACGGCAAAATAGTAGGGGTAATGAATTGGCGCCAAGTCATCAACAAAAAGTCCAGGGAAAGTGTCATGAAAGAGACGTCGCTTCTCTCAGTTCTAGACCATGTTCCGAGGGCGCAGGAGATAAACTATACCCACCGGTCTCCAACCCAACGTACTGGTAGACGCGGTCTCTACCTGGAAGGGCCGCCCGGACCCGACGCTGTACATCACTCAACCGACCACTAGCTTTCCAGAGCTTGAGTTGGTCCCACCGTGCTCTCACCGCCAAACGAAGTGCGGTACGACGCCGTGCGAGGGACGCGCGAGGCGCATACAACGAGACGGGTACGGATATAGTCGGCATGATCGGGCGTTCTATGTGCACGGCATCGCAAGGCAATCAGGAGACGGAAGCGGAAATGGGACGTACCTGGTGGCGAAACTATATTGACGGGCAGCCTCGTCACAGGAGCAGATTTCTCGGTGGCCTTGGCCTGCCTGAGGAGACCCTTGATGCACCCCGAGAACCAGTAGGCGTGGAGGGGCAATATGCAGGCCATGATGATAGCCGGACCAAATGAACCGTTGGTGACCTCGCGTCGCTGGACGGCAAGAGTGGCACATAAAGCGATGTGGAGGGCAATGCGCGTTGAGAAGAAGGAAATAGCAAAGATGATATCGGAACGGAGACGTGGCGCGAGGCTTCCCAGAGCCAGGATGAACGTTGGAATCTGAGTCGGGCAGTCGTCAGGACATTCACGCTTGAAAGTTTCGGCCCTCATGAGGAAACCCACCTCCATGATAGCGCACAGACAGAAAATATGACTCCAGTGTCCTTGGATGGCATATTCGACAATGAAAACGTAGACCGAGTGATGTATCCATCCGGTGAGGAGGTTGACCTTGCTACGATAGAACAGCACGCCCATTGTCAAGTCACTAGGGTGGGTTGGTTACACTGAAGCAAACGAAGCACACTGATCGAACCAACGCGATGAGGTAGGCCTGGAAAAACCTGCCGACAGTGTCGGTAACAATGGGAGGGATGGAGACGTGCTTCAGCTGCCCTCTGGCGAAAGCGAACTGCACAATGAGTGGAAGGCTGAAAAGAGACATAAGAGCGCTACTGAGCGTCGTGAGCACCCATGATCGCTGCTTGACAGTCGTGCAGTAGGTGGCGAGCAAGAGGTAAGAGGCTACCAGGAGGACAATGGAAAGCCAGAAAGCTGCCGAGGTCGCCAGCCGCGGCAGGTTGGAGAGAAAGGTGATCATCGCGGGGGAGGAAAACGGCGACGACGTGATAAGCTGGGGGAGGTCGTGTCGCGTTTTAAGAGCGCGCGGGAAACGAACCAACCCAACCAGCTGCAGTTAATTTGGCACGTTTCTGGCCTGCGAACCCGTTCGGCTAGTCAAGATAACGATCCTCACTCTACCTTTACAGCGACGTCTCCATTCGAGGCATATCAAACTCAGCAAAGGCTAATTTCCCTCGTCAGTGAAAATGATAGAAACTGGACGAACGTGGCGGTCCGCTAGGGAGCGAGACCTCGGAGAGTCCGCCTGACCGCCTCGAATGGGACGTCTGCACGCCACAGCAAACGTGCGTCGGCACCTGTCCGGCGTCCCTCCCCGCTCGAAGCCCGCCAGGCCGTTCCATGGTAATGTGCCCTGCTGCGCGCCGCGACTTGGCTCGAGCGGTGGCCGCCCGAAGATGCCCTGCGCTCTGCCTTTATAGCTGTCGCTGAGAACAAGAGGCTCGAGATGCTCACACGCTGTGAGCTCGCGTCATTAGGACGTGCCTTGGCGCCCTGGCGTTGTTTCCTCGAGTCGATTGCTCATGCAGTGTCCGTCTTCCCGCTCGGTTCGACCCGGACAACGAGCAGTGGGTCTCCTATTTGGAATATCACCGCCGCTGCCGTGGCTCGCATCCATGTCACTTTGCTACATATCCTTTGAGAAAGTGACTCGGAACAAATCGATCCGGTGAGTCGCCCTACGACGTCAGTTCCCAGAACAGCATGGGAACGTTCTCTGACCGTGCGACATTCCTAGCGCTCATGCAACGTATTGTTTCGACACCGTTCGTACGAGCGCACGTACTCCCTTTGCCCTTTTTTTTTCGGCGACAGCTGTCCATGTCCAGCGCGCACGTTCCTTCAAAGCTAGAGCGGTCGAATTCGCGGATGCGCCCAAAACAGGCTTCCTCGGGCCGGCTCTTGCCCAACGTCAAGTTCTTGTCAAGTCGCGCTCCAATGGTCAGCGTCCTCCTCTATCAGGGTGCTCCCCAGAGGGGGAGGACGGGATGCGACATCCAATTTCCTTCGAAATGAAGGTTGACTAGCGCTCACTGTCGGTAATACTGGGTGATCGCTAGGATCTAGACGAATTATTCGCACACTATTTTATAGCGATCATACGGAGCGTCTCGGCTCCGCGGAGTTCATCCCGTGGCGACGTTTGGTATATTCAGTTACTTGAGTAAACCCTGTTGTGCGGATGTATCGCAGTGCTAAGCGCTTATGTGTGTTCACCGACAAAGCTCGTTGTGTGGCCCCCGAGTCTCCTCCCAACACGAATATATTATTGGCAAACCGGGATCGACAGAGGTGCACGATGCGACGAGAACAAGGAAACGGTATAGAGGAGCTATGCATGCTCGGCAGAACACCAGCATTGTACAAGAAATCCTGAACGAGAGGTACAAGCAAAAAGTGGAACGATCATGAATAGAAGAGGGCTAGAGACCCATCACAGTATTTCTAGGACCTCCACGCGGATATCGTTTGCAACCTGGCTTCCTGACCAACGCGCGACGATCCCGTGCTCAGCGGCCACCCGCTTGTATGCACCGTCTGACTGTCGCAAAAGTAACAATGCACTAAAGGGCTGTCCCAGGCAGGTGATCAGCTGCAGGGCACGTGTATACGCATCCAGCCGAGTATCATCTGGGGCCTCCTCGACGATGGGTACGTGCACCAACTCGATGTCCGCGTCCGTGCTGTTTCCCGAGTCCGAGTCCGAGATCGACCCCGCATCCAACAACAACTTGTCGTCCCCACTGGCTATGCCATGAAGTTTATCGAGGTGATGGATCCGTGTGTCCACGAATACCAGTCTCCGTGGTTCTGCCAATGGGAGCGAGTCCGTCGTTGTGACTTCCACTTCCCCGAGTCCCGTTGTCTCTGCACGATATACGTTCCCCTGTTCTTGTCTGAGATCCACCACGTCGAATACAATGCACGGGAGGTGAAGGCGAAAATGAGCAAACCGTACTGGCTGCAAGCGAGTAAGACGGTCGTAGATTACGAGAGCATCAGTGAGTGGGGTTACGGCCCGAAGCTCGTTCGCCCGTTTTTCCAGCTCGTTTCGTGCAAGGCACAGAGGAACGGACAGACCCTGGCTGTATACAGTGGGGGAGTTGGGAAGGCAGCTATTGCATGTGGACGATTTCCCGGTCCACGCAAGCAACGTCACTTGACCTGACCGCATCACGATATGTTCTAGAATGCGACCGTGTGCAGGCTCTTTCTCGTTCTCATCCATTGAGCCAACCATCCTTAGGAGGGTCTCTCCAACCTCCTTTATCCGTCCAGAGGTATATAGAGCTTCACAGAGGCACTGCCACGTGGTGACCTTCAGACCATCAAAGTTCCAGCCAAAAATCTTCCAAAGGAGGTGAGTGCGTATCATAACACAATGTCAACGGAAAACTTGCAAGAGAGATCACCGTTAAAGGACCGGTATCCTGTAAAGTGGAAGGGATCTCCACAAGCTCAAGTGTTTGCACCGCATTCTCATAATCTCCCTGTTTCAGATACATATTCCCGAGGACCTGCTAGGGATATCAACAATGTTTACTGCCTGAGGCTGTATTGTGTACACACCTGGGCGTACTGGCCTTTCACCCTTTCATTGGCGGAAGCAATCAACCGTTGAAGGCGTGACATTGCTTGCTTGTGCTCGCCACACGCAAACATAAGAATACACTAAGAGGGCTAAAATTCAATCGCGGGCACAAGTAGAATGCGTCAAGCATGTACCTTGATGACCAAGAGAAGCATGCTATTACTTGAGTCGCCGTCGAGGAACACGAAATCAAAGTTATCGAGCGCAACTGCCTGTTTGCCTGCGCCAATGAGGGCGAGGGACATTGCGATCTGGCCTATGGGCGACTGCTTGATCTGAAGGGACTTTGTGTGCACTCAGTCAAATATACACGGGGACATTAGATATGGGAAGGAGCTACCCTGTCTGCGTCCTCAATTGCTGCGTTCCATTTCCTCGAACGTGACCGCACAAGGGACCTAGCAGCAAGCGCGCAGTGCCTGGGTTTTGAGCATTGCCCAATTTCGTCTGAGAGCATCCTCTCTGCATCCAAAAGGCTGTTACGCATCCACGATTCGAAAACCGGATTACGCAGTTCCATCAGTGGAACTCGAGATACCGAGGGCACATGGAGGTAAGCACTAGGAAGGATATCATGGAGATTATCAACCGTGATCCCTTTGTCATGACCGCATGCAAGGTACCTCCCGTCGTGGGATACAGAAATACAATTAATGTCTGTCGCATGGTTGATGGTACTGCCAATCTGTTTGCGCGAAGTATAATCCCAAAACGAGACCGAAGAACCCGCGGAACAAGCGACGAATTGACCGCAGGTCACAACAGACGCGTTTTCTTCTTCATCTTGGATGGGCCACTCGGAATGAGCAGACGTGGATATGTCGATGGAGACCACTTTGCCTACGGAGGCGACGAAGAGCTGTTCGCTATCAGGGGACCAGGCGAGCGCAGTCATTGATCTCCAAGCGACTTCAATTGGAACGCTGAGCAATTTGTCACCGGAGCGTGCATCGTAGATAAACGTATCTTGACATGTGGCCGTAGCGATCTGACTGTCATCCGGCGAAAATTTAACACCAAGAACAGCATCGCTGTGAAGCAGGGGAGGAAGGAACCTGATACCTGAAACGAGGCTAAAGACGCGGGCTGTCTGGTCTTCCGATCCTGAGACGATGCGAGTGGAATCGCTCGAGACGTCAACTGTATAGACGCGGGCCGTATGCACCAAAATCTTAAGTACGGCTTGGTGGGTAGCTGCATTCCAGACGGTGATCTTGTGCCCTGCGTCGCCGCTGACTATCCATTCTCCGTCCATTGACACGACTGCAGCGAAGACTTCACCCCTCGTTTTCATCGCCGGACCAACCTCCTGCCCGCTGCCAATCTTCCACTGACGGAGGTTGCCTGACGTATTTCCGCCAACAAGATGACAGCCGTCCAGCTTGAAGGCAACACACTGCGTTTCAGCCCGATCGGGATTTGGGATTTCGATTGCCGTTGGATCTGTATTGTGAGGTGTCAAACCTGAAATGTTCAGCCGTCCTTTCATAAAAATTTGCACGAACCCATCCCACTTCAAACGGTCTCGGTATTCAAGACTAAGTGGCGGAGTGGTAAATGGTGGTCGGCGTCGTAGAGCTCAATGCACGTGACCGAGGATTACTGCCAGCCTCGTAGGACGGAAAGCAGCGCAACTTGTTGGCGCAAGTACCTCACTTCTGGGAGAACCCACTGACTTGTTATTCAAGCAAACACAACGCGAAATTACTGTAACGATCTCTTGTTTCCACCTTCGAAAGTGACTAGGTCGCTGGTGCAGACTTGCCAGTTGATCCCCAGCCTGAGTGGACCGGCCCGTCTAGGGGCGAGCATCTCGACCCGTCTATTTGCACTTCCCATAGCCAATGCGACGATGTCCATGTTGGTGTTGATCACGTTTTAGTTTTCGGTGGCTTGTTCATTGATCAAATAATCTTCAGGTCTCCCTTGTGCTGTATCGGAGCTCGTGGGTCACGTATCATCCCCACTGTTGATTGCCGGGCCAATTGATTTGAGAGTAAGCACCCCTCCTTACCTGCACCTCCCTGCGGTCCAGAGCATTCGAATTCACAGAAATGTCCAAAAGGTGGGACACAATTACCTTCCCCGGATCGTTTCTTTTTTGTGTCATCTTCTTCTCAGGTTACACGTCAATTGCCAATGCCCCCCATCTGTATGTTTTTAAAGGAGGAGGGGGACGTGATTTGAGATCCGGGTAAATGCTGTTTTTCAACATTACTGAGAGGCGACCAGCATCCCAGAGGAATACTTTGCGCACTCCCTAACTGTGTCATGTCTTAGACTTCTAGACCAGTTGCGCCCCCGGGCCGGCGACTTTGGCCATCGCCCAAGTTTGAGTCTCACGGGTGGTCAGAACAAATATTGGCACAGTCCCGGGTCCTGGTACCTCTTACTAGATGTACTTACTTGCGTAACGCTCTTCCAGGACCGTTCTTGACATTCGTGTTTACCTGTAGCAACGTTGAATGTGGCTATTGGGCAACCCCTGGAGTATACGGTATTCTTCATTTCGTTGGCCCATTAAATCACACTAGGTACACCCAATGCTAAACGCTTGCAGGTATCATCCCGACTGAGCTTTCCGAGTGCCCAAATGAAAATATGACAAGAACACAAGTCACTTATCTCGTTAAGGATGCCATATCCCGAGGACACCTAGAAAGGCAACGAACGCACTTCTTCGCGCGCCCTTCGTGCCGAACCGTACGCTAGTCGATAATACACTGACAGGTGATCAAGCTGTAGGTGGGCGGTCATAGCAAGAGTCCCATATATACTCCAACCACATACAGTACAAATGTTGATAATGCACAACAAGAATAGAGGGCATATGAATACCAGACGACAAGGGGGCATCACACTATTTCCAGCACTTCTACACGGACATCTTTTGCAACGTTGCTCCCAGTCCAACGCACGACGATCTCGTGCTCAGCGGCCACCCGCTTGTACGCACCATCTGGCTGCCGGGAAAGTAGCAGGGCACTAAAGGGCTGTCCCAAGTGTGCGATCAGCTGCAAGGCCCGCGTGTAGGCATCCAACGAAGTGGTCGGGACTTCCTCAATGATAGGACCATGCAGTGGTTGAGCATCGATATCTGCACCGATTTCCCAGTCAGAGTCCGACTCTGCGTCCAACACCGATCTATCCTCCCAGACAGGAGCATCGGATTTATCGAGACCATGGATCCGTGTGTCCGCAAACACCAATCTCTGTGGTGCCTTCAATGGAAGCGCATCCGCCGTTGTAAACTCCACTTCCCCGATTCCTTTTGTTTCGGCACAGTATACACTGTCTTGCTCTTTTCTGAGTCTTTTTACACCGAACACGAGGCACGGGAGGTGGAGACGGAAGTGAGTAAACCGTACCGACTGCGAGCGGGTAAGACGGTCGTATATCACCAAAGCCTCGGCGAGTGGAAACACGACCCGCGATTCATCAGTCCACTTTTCCAGCTCATCTCGTTGAAGGTGGGGAGAAATAAATGGGTCTTGACTGTACACGTCAGGGGAGCTGGGGAGGCAACTATTGCACTTGGATGGCTTTCCAGTCCACGCAAGTAATCTCACCTGTCCTGAACGCGTTACGATGTTTTCCAGAATGCGACCATGTGCGGGTTCTTTTTCGTCCTCGTCCAGTGGGTCAGCCATCCTTAAAAGAGTCTCTCCGACCTCCTTTACCCGTCCTGAGGTATACAGAGTTTCGCATAGGCGCTGCCATGCAGTGACCTTTAGACCATCGAACTTCCAACCAAAGATCTTCCAATCAACTGAGCATGAATCGCAATATAGTGCCAGCGGAAAGCTCACAAGAGAGATCGATATCAAAGGATCGAAGTCATGAGGGGTGGGAGGGGTCTCTGTGTGTTCGAGTGTTTGCACCGCACTCCCGTACTCTCCCAACTTCAAGTACATACTCCCAAGGACCTGCCGCGAATGTCGGCAACGACGTTTGTGGTTTGTCATGGTCGCTTAAGTACACACCTGGATATAGTGGCCCTTTGCTTTTTCATTGGTAGAAGCAATCAATCGACGAAGACGCGATACTGCTTGTTTATGCCTGCCACAGGTGAACGCAAGTATAGCCTAAAAGGATTGAAACTCAATCGCGACACACGTGGAATGGGTCAAGACTATACCTTGATGACCAAGAGAAGTATGGTGTCATTCGGATCAGCGTTGAGAAACACGATGTCGAAGTCATCGAGCGCAACTTCCTGTTTCCCCGCACCAACGAGAGCCAGAGACATTGCGACCTGGCCTATGGGTGAGTGTTTGATCTGGAGGGACTTGGTGCATAATCAGTTGAGTACGAAGACATCAGAGATGGGGAAGCGTTACCTTTTCCGCGTCTTCTATCGCTATGCTCCATTCTCTCAAACGTGCCCGTATGAGAGATCTAGCAGCGAACGCATAGATGCTGGGTTGGGAACTCTGATCAATTTCCTCCGATAACATCCTCTCCGTTTCCGTTGGATTGCCTAGCATCCATGATACAAGCGTTGGATCGCTCAGCTGCATGAGTGGGACCCGAGAGACCCGATAAGCACTGGGAAGGAAAGCTCTGAGATCGTGAACTGTGATCCCCTTGTCACGTCCGCATGCAAGGAATCTCCCATCGCGGGATACGGAAACGCAATTGACTATCGTTTCATGACCGACGATGCTGCCAATCTGTTCCCGTGAATCATAGTCCCAAAATGAGACCGAAGACCCTGCAGCACACGCAATGAATTGACCGTGAGTTGCAATGCACGTATTTTTTTCGCTGTTTTGGATGGACCACTCGGAACGAAAGGATGTTGTTGTGTCAAAGAAAGTGATTTTCCCTGGAGTAGAAATGAAAAGCCGTACGCTATCGGAAGACCAGGCGAGCGGAGTGGTTGGTGTTTTAGTGGCTTGGATCGAGATGTCGAATAATCTTTCTCCAGAGTGTGCATCATAAATGTATGTATTTTGATACGTGGCAGTTGCGATTTTATGGCCATCCGGAGAAAACTTGACAGCGACAACGATGGCGGCGTTATGCTGCAGGGGAGGGAAGATTCTGACACCGGAAGTTATGTCAAAAACCCGGACCGTGTAGTCTGCTGATCCAGAGGCGATGCGGGTACAGTCGTTTGACACATCGACAGCATAGACGTAACTCGTGTGTTCGGAGACTTCGAGAGCCATTTCGTGAGTGACCGCGTCCCAGACGATGACCTTCTTTCCCGAGTCGCTGCTCACTATCCATCTGCCATCCGTTGATGCGACTGCAGCATAAACACTACCCTTCGCTTTCATCGCCATGCCAATCTCCTCTCCTTTTCCAATCTTCCATCGGCGAAGATTGCCAGAACTTTCGGCGCTAACAAGATAACAACCGTCTGGCTTGAAGGTGACGCCCTGCGTTTTGGACCCGTTGGGATTTGATATCTCGACTGCGTTTGGGTCTGGATCGTAAATCGTCAGAGAGAAGTCGGTTAGTGAAAGTTGTATACGAACCCATCCTTCTTTCGACAGTCTTGCTTGAGCAGGGTGTAGTGGTGTCCCTGGTAAAGCCCGCCCGGCATTATCGAGTCCCGATCTCCGAGTCCGGCACGTGAAACACCAGACTAGGCCACATCGATGGTCGTCGTAGATATCGGACTTTCAGGGGCGGAACTCCCTGCTCCCTGCCCCTCGAATATTCTTATCCTTGGAGTCGCTGCGTTTCAGTTATAAATCTATGCAGAGCATAGTAATGGCGATAATCCCTACTTGAAATGTTAAATCCGACTTTTCTACTACGTAGCCCCCGGCGAAGGAACTCGCAAATTCTTCGGCCTCAGATCTACGTTATGATTTCGAACAAAACACACGAACTCTCCAATAACCCTCCACGTACGAGGTTGCAAGGTATAGTCGAAATCGTGATTGAGAATGAGCATTCTCGGGCATAAATTCATTTCCATCACCGAGTCGTTCCTGGAGGCTTCAATAGGGACTGTAAAGTATCGCTCCCTCTCGCCTTGAAGTGATACTCACTCGATGGTTGACATTCATGGTGTATCTCGTCGGTCACGCTCAGGTTTCTGTGCTGGTAGTACAGTGAGGTTCCGGATATATTCTTCTTGGAATGCGCCAGAGGAACAGAATAGAGGCAAGTGATCACCGTGTGCTAGAACACAGGCAGCTATAAATTTCGGGGGTCTTGTAAATGGTAGCGATGCGCGCAGTGGTCTGTCGCGAGGCTGGGGAAAAGCACGGGAACGATGCGTCGGCCGACGCAAGGGTCCAACATTGAAAGAGTTCCGACTATCGCGATGGTCTCTGCAAGATGGTAAATTTCGTGGGACCGTCACACAAACTAGCACGAACCTACGGAATTGGTAAAAAAAAAAAAAAAAAAAAAAAGAGGTCCAGGAGGTGGCTCAAGCCTGGAGCCGTGTATCACAACTCAGCGGGCCCGACGCGTATGGTAGTGCCTGCCGATTCTAGCCACACAATTGTCAGTGCAGTCCTTGAAATCGAGAGCGGTGAGGTGTCTTTGGCCGGTCAGTCGATGTAAAAGTACCGTGGTGGCAGCCGGTTCCTTCGGGGAGGTCTGGATGCACGAGCACAATCGTTTCGTATGGACGGCGGCGATGGGAGCAGGTCATGGAGCGTCCAACTGTGACTGGATGGCGGTCTAACCTTACGTCGCTGCGTAAGCGAAGTCTGTTCCCAAACTGCAATTTTACACTCGAAACCCACCGCACGACTACCACAGCACCACTATCGACGGGCGACGGGGAAGGCGACTACACCAACTTTAACAACGATCTGACGACAGCTCGGGATCAATTATCTGACAGGACGCGGTGAATGCTAGCCGTCCACCGCAGCCTTGCCAGCACGTAGAGTCACAAGGCAAAGTCCAAGCACAGTCATATTAAGCTGGCTCAGGGCACGCCGTTAACCCGCAACGCTCTTCTTGGGCCCTCCCCCGTTCCATTCCCAGGACGTGCGCCTCCACTGCTGTGCTGAGAATGGTTACCCTATCGAGCCCTGAAGCGCCCAGACGTGCCTCTCGCCACCTCTCCGATGGTAGTCCCGATATTTATCATGTGCACTCATCGAGAACATCCAGCACCGGAAGCGCTGATTTACCCCTGCTTCCAGATGGAAACGCAAGACCTTTGCGGCCTCCTGCGATTAGCCTAATCTCCGCCTCCTCCCGGGTGAACCCCAGTTCATCCGCTCAAGTACCTGCTTCCCCTCCGCTCTTCAGTGGCTCCCCTACCCAATCGAGGCAGAGTGTGACCTTCAATCGGGTTCCTTCTGAAGAATCGCAAGTCCTCGCTTCCCGCCCATCTTCCCTGACCCCGAACCGCACTTCCATGCTCTTATACCGCCTGGCAGACAAGAACGAACGGCGTACCCCCTCGAATCTTCGCCACTCCCTCCTTTCCAACTCAGGGGACTCCGTATTCACTGTGTCATATGACTCCAAATACCCTTCTGGCACCCATACTCCACAGAAACTCGTTGCCTATCCATTTGACCCAAGCCTTCACATAGACACTCCCGAAGACGATGACGCCTTGCATGATCCCCATGATAACACCCCACTTCACGCGTCTTCTCGAGTCGCCATCCGGGGTTTCGTGAACATCGGTGTATTAGTATTGGTGATCCTGGCATTGTTGTGTCTCTTTATATTCTATCCTGTATGGCACTATGTCATCGAAGGACACGGTAAAACTCCGTGACTTGAATGTGAACCTGACTTGACTCACGCGAGTTCTCAACGTATGTCATTGTCCCCTCATTTCGGGCCTAACTAATGGGTTTTCCTCGTAGGCCAGCTCCGCACTCATTCCTGCATTGCTCTCATCTGTGTAGTCGACTAGTGTAATCGTCTCGTCCTCACAGGCATCGGCCACATGGTTACCCTTGGTCATAGAGATTCTCGATTCTCGATCAACGTGGTCCCGTTAGCCACCTTTCATTCGTTGTACCCTCCCATGACCGTGCGTAGTAGTATGCGGTGCTCCCATCCGCGTCAGAGGTGGACGTTTATAAGTACTTGGTTCCGATCCCCTGAGTTAGCATTAGCATGGCTTCCGTCAAGTAACCCAGCACATTACTTAGTTTCGCTGTCTGTCCTTCACCCGCTCTGTGTCTGGACACATTCCCCTTCTTTCTCTGGACTTATCATAACTAAAGAGTATATGTATACTATTCTAGTACTACGCGGGTGTTGCCGGTTCGGAGAAGTGGGCTCGTCGGCCGATTCAAACTTTGGCGGTGGCTTCCGAGTTGTTCCATATTGTTTGCACAGCGACCAATGCATCCACAGCGAAACTAACGCAGTTTGCGCACCACATGGTCCACACACGCCCACCCGGTTCCATCCTCCATTCTTGCCTTTCTAACTGAACGTTGTCACACCGCTGCCTATCCCATCCTCACTACCCCCTCCGAGTCGTTTTAAAATCTTATCCGACCCATGGAGTATCTCCAGTCCCTCGCGAGTCACCTGTCCAAGGTCATCGCCATTCGCGAAAAACGTCCGTCTGCAGAGATCCGCGAATCAAATTCAAGACAAGGTTTAAGCTCAAGTTCAAATTCAGAGGGTCATGCGCTCGTATTCGGACCTTCTACTCGTCCTACCAGTGGTGAGGCGGCGAACACGCGCCGGCGTTTCAGGAGTGCCCCAGTTCGTTGTGCAGTATTTCGACTCCATGGTTACCTCCCAGCTGATTGCGTTTCCCTCCTCGTATAATGCAGCGTAAACGGGACAAGCGCTCAGCTGCCGTTGGTGGTAGACGGGTTTCGAGCAAGAATGCCGCCTTGATCATGAGCAATTTGGACAGGCTCGTTCAGGTGCACGCCGCAAGGCTAGGGGGGCGGACGTCGGTGGCCAGTCCGACTGCCACCCAAGTTCTTCGTTTCGTGACGCTCGTCGATGCTACGGGCCGGGAACACCCGATATTGATGCAGTGCTGTGCTTCGTTCGAGGTGAGGCAGATCACGCGGTTTCTGGCGCGTGTGCGCGAGGCTCAGCTGCTGATGACCATGTTCTGTCCTAGCAACTCCAAACGGTGCTCAAGTTGATATTGAATAGCAAGTCCCGCGATGCAGTCGTCCAGCAGCGGTACCTCGAGGAGGGCCTATATGATCTATCTATTGATAAGGGAGCGTGGGTCGATCAAGTGACGGGCGAGGCCGACCGATGGCCTAGCATTGACGCGGGAACAAAGTTGATCATGCGAGTTCTATTTCAACAGAAACAGCGGTCGTGCAAACAATACAAGTGTCAATTATGCGGTGCTTCCAACAAGGTGGATTGTCGACACCCCACCGATTGGTCAGGTTGGCTCACCGAGGGCTCCGTCGACTGGTAAGCAAGTTATTGTGCATCTCGCAAAAAATTAATCTCTTGTGGGGACAGTGCGAAATGTGGTGGGCGGTTTCAGATTTCGCTCGAGAAAAAGGATGCGAAGAAAGCACACACCAAGACGCCCGAGATAGATGACGATACTCGAGCATGTATACGCAATTTCCGTGTGGCCGCAACTGTATGTTCTCCCGGACTTTACCATAGGAAATGGCGGCTGACATCTCCGTCCACAGAAAGTATGTGTAATTTTTCCAATCCATCTGCGTTGACACTTCAACTATCTTTTTCTTTTCACAGCCAGTGAGTGGTTCCGTGTTTGAATCCCCGCCTATATACTGATAGTACGATGAAGAAACGCGTTGCATTTTGCGCTGATGGTAGCGAAGAAGTACATGAAGCCGACGATTGGGATCGCAGTCCAGTGCCAGTGGCGCCACCACTTACTTATGGGTATGTATTGCTGCCAGTATTTTGTCGCCCTTAAAATCTTAGTTGGAACGCCAGGGATCTACTTGAACTCAAGGCCCTCCAACGTGACCTTTACCTTGCGCCCCAAACTCCCAATCCTTCTTCTATTTTCCTGCCACGCGTGCCTATACCCCTTCTTCGTCTTAATCCATAACCCTTCCGTACACTCGTTGCTGCTTGGTTGGTGAATGTGATGGACCGTGGCTGGCATTGTTTTGTCTCGCCGACGCACAGAAAATAGTTGATAACAAGGAATCTACGTGGACAGTTATAGCGATCATATTTTGCATCCTATTTAGGAGCCTGTCTCTCATTGTACCCTAGAGAATAATATTAAGTATAGCGCGGTAATGTTTGAGTGGAAACTCGACGAAACTTGCACCGGTAGGTATGTACATCGTCCAACAAGACATCCTTACTCGTATTTGTATATTTGGTACATGGCCCTCGAACCGCGAATAGGAGGTGATGTGCTTGAATGTCGTGCTCAGTCACCAATCCCCCCCACCGGCACACCCGCTACACAGACCAATCTCGCCACTGTACCATCATCCAAGTGTGGGGAAGCTTTCGTGCGTCTCGCAAAGACGCAGCCGCATCTGCACACTGTTAACAAGGAGGCTCAAGTGTTGCCCTCCCAATGCTCTGCCTGCCTGGATGGGTTCTCCCGAGCCCTGCCTCACTCGATGCATGTATAAATGGTCCGATGCAGTTGCTCGCCGTCGCCCTCGGACGCTCCGCCCGCTTGCCCCCACCGTGACCCTGCTCTTTCTGCGTTGCCTTCTGTGGGTCGAGGCATGACGCACCTCCCTCGCAACATGTACGCAGCACAGATGCTTTGCCCGCCTGAGCCGCCTCATGCCTGCTCTCGCCCCCGGTGGAATTTGACTGGTCGGGGGAGATTGGCCGTGTACGATAGCCCATGAACGTAAGTCGTGGACAGGGGTGCAAGCGATGGCAAGTTGATTCCCGTTGACCATGAATGCATGACCTGGACATGGACGCCTCGTCCGTCGTTCCCGTGGCCCCCTTGTCAGGAGCGGGTCTCAAAGAACGATCCACGACTTTGGCAACTCTGATCGACGTTGCGATTGGCCTGCTGAGGACGCCATCTGGTCCTGCGCGTTCGTGGTCGGTGGTCTCGAACGCGATCGTCAACACGTGTGGACGCATTCCTTGGGGTGCATCAAGAGACCGTCTGGGGCACCCCGATGTGTTGTCAAGGACGAAATTCCCCAAGTACCCCCGTTCGAGGTATCAACATGGTAATACGCGTTCACGCACACAGTTTGGGTTCCCAAGGGGATGCATCGTGCCCTCGTCGGAACAGGACAGCGAACAATCGGTACCTGGGCCATGAACACGCATCGTCCTTGGGACTCGCGGTGAAAAGCATGTGTCTGCATCAGTGGCTGTCATGCTCTCAGCCAATAGCATGTCTAAGGGAGCAGAATCGACCATCAATGAGACGAAGGAAACGTCTAAAGGTGTCTTTCAACCCTTCCCCCTCTTCCAACTCTCGGCCATAACTTGCCACCTTTGGAGGAAAACGCTCGAGATGGCCATCTTCGGGTGCTTTATGCAGACCGGTCCCCTGGGCCGCGCGCGGGGACACCTTCCCTCTCAGGTACAAGTCTTCCCGCAATGCGAGTACGGACACGCTCTTAGGATCTGCCATCGAACCACCGTCTGGCGTGGGCCTTGGTCCTATCGCGTCTTCCGCACGGAACATGATGCTTTCCGTGCTTCCCGCACGTATATCCCTGGATTCATTGAGCTCCAAAGCAAGCACGAGCGAGGACCACGAACTGGACGACTTTTAATTAGCGCGCGCGCCATCAGCCGACGACCCGCCATTCGTTGAGACGGGACACGTACTCTCCCTTCTAACAACTCCATTTGCATACTATAAGGGGCCTCATGTCTCGCTGCCGTCTCAGGCTCCAAGCCTGCCTACTCATAATCGGTGGTTAGAACTTAACCATGTAGCCCCCGTCGTCGGCGTGCGGCCGTGGTCGACCTTTCCGTCACGGATCCGGTCACTCGAGCGTCTTCCTCGTCTACAACCTTTTGCGACTGCACCAGCGCGTACGTCACAGCTAGAGCTAGAACCTGCCATGGAATTGCCTATCCGACGTCGCGCATTCAGATCATAAAGTTTAGATGGACAGTGGGGGGTCATTCGAATCACGATATACCTTGCGAATTCATTCATCACTATTAGATTATTCGTATATAGGTGTTTCGTGAGGATGGCCGTTACACACAGCAACGGAATCCGAGTTCTACTTTGTACAGGGATCATCATTGTAGAGTTAATTTAATCAGGCGTCGAGTGCACGTTGAATGCTCTCCAGCCAACGAAGTCTTGATTGCTCTTCCTAAAGCTAGCCTACCTCCTGAACTAGGTGTTTTGGGTCTGTGCCCCGACTCGGATCCGAGTTTGAGCGTGGGGCCTGCTCAGACTCTGACACATGCCAGGTCTCTCGCCCTCGTAGCATTTCTCACCTCCGGGTCGCTGCTGCGTCCCATTCATTGCATACATGAAATTTTGGCACGCTTGATAGGTCTCCGCATAGCTGCATGACATCGTGAATCGATCTAGTAGAGGTGACACTAAGGGTCGACTCCGTCTTGTCACCTCATCATCACGACGACGACGGTTCCGCTGTGATGCCAACACCAAACCCATACGGTGCAAAGGCTGAGGACACAAGTGGACGGGGTGGATCTGCCCCAGTGCCGCAAGCCCTACACCTGGAAGAATGGCCATGCCGAGGTCACGGACGTCAACGAATAGGAAATCGATAGAATCGGTCATCGAACGACGGAACTCACCAGATAAACGTGGTGAACACCCTAGCCAGCCCAAATGTCACTGAGTACTAAGGGAGTGTCACCATCGACAGCGCGGGCATATAGACACACTGTAAACATACGACCTAGACGGCTGAGTATAGGGCCTTACGACAGACCTGACGATGAACACTGAGGTAGTAGCCCCAGCGTACATGCCAGAAGATCCTGCAATGGGCGATGCAGAACGTCATCTGGATACACCAGAGCCCACAGATGCAAGTGAGAGCACTAGCGTGGGCACAGAGGTATCTGATGTTGAGTTGAACCGGGTGGCGAAGAACGTCGACCGGGAGGCTCCGTGGGACCGCCAGATAGTGCAGGATCAGAACGAGTGGCAGAGAGTCCAATCAATGCCCGAGTTGAGTGGGAGGCAAGACCGCGCTTGAGGCGGAACATGTAGTAGATTGTCATGTTGTGCCAATCGAGGAAGAGAGGGGAATCGATGACGGAAACTGGAACCGAGGTCCAATGTCGAGATTGAAAGAGAGTGGACGGCAGAAGGTTGGTCTTCACTGACTCGTTCTTGCAACTCTGTGGTGGAGAGGGGTGGAATTGCGACTGTGTGCCAGTAGGTAGCGACGAGGGAGCAGGTGGTGCAGTCAGCATGGTGCGGGCAAAGGTGCGAAGCGCCACCCGGTCGCAGTCTGTCCTGGGTCTGAGGGTTCCCATGAACTACGAGGGCCCGACGCTACGAAGCTGTGCTCAGGACCCCAGGACCGGACTCACAGGAGCCGGCTCAGCGAACGGGAAGTACGGCTAAGCGGGCGAAGCTGAGAGCTCTCGGCGGTCCTTGGAATACGACTGGCGTCGGACGGGGCAAGGTTCCTGAGGGGGTTGGTAGTGCGGGGAGAGCACCTCGTCCGGCGTAGACGCGAATCCCAATGCAGTATGGCGCGCAGACAGGAACGAAAACTCCGAGTTCGCGTAGCGCTCCTGGAGGACGTGCATCAGCGTCAGCTTGCTGTCTGCTATCGCGAGCCACGACGCGAACGGCTTCTCTGGGTGCTGCGCGCCGTGACAGGCGACATGGACCTAGCGGTGGACCCAAAATGCCTGTATGGTCCCTTGGATCGTCGTCACGTCGACAGCGACGATGTCAAATTGCACGTTGGGGTGCGCGCCAGACTCGTAGAGGGTCTTGTTCGGCTGGAGCTTGAGCATGAGGAGCTCGCCAAAGCCTGTATCTGCATTCGGCCTTCCCTGTCCAATGGCCGCAAGGGACACCATGTTCGACATCCCAGAGCTATCGCGGGCCTGCATCTGAGACCGTGTGCGCTCGTGACCAAGAGGGAGGACCACGTACAAGGACTTCGAGATACGGACCTGCTGCGTGGAATGGGAGGATAGTGAATTCTGGCATTGGACACCACCAGATGCGCAATCCGGGCGGGAGCCGTCGTCCTGTAGCACGGCGACGATCGGTTCGATGACAGACGACCACAAAACCCTCAACACGCGCGTAGGCCTCGGGTCAATTCTGACAAGTGTGCACACGGTTAAACGACGTCGGCGAGCAAAAATGGAACATGTGGGCCAGTGTGAAGGACTTGATAAGGGCTGAGACGTGGGTAAGACGAGGAGCAGAAGCGACTAGATGATAAAGGATGACTGAACAATTGCAGACCAGATGGTAAATGACGAGCGTTGTGGTGAACACAGTCTGCACAGCATCCGATGTGGCGGTGTAGTCAGGGTTGTCTCTCACACTTGGGTCCCTTCCAACCCGTCCGTCTACTTCAGTGCTGGTCTTTACCGACGCTCGACAAATCAATACCCCGTGGGTGGGTTTCTAGCCGCTGTCCTCTTCGATCGTTCACCTCACCCATCTAGGATCATCTCAGGCTATTCGTCAGTTCATTCTCTGAGTCCAGCAAGCGGGGCAGGTCGAGCTTTCGGCAGACAACAACAGATCGATGCACACGAAGGCACTAGTACTCTAGCTTAGGTTACCCCACCATTGGTTAACTCGATTTTCAGATACGGGTCACTTACTCGGAGAGATGCCACCACGAATGTCTCCGATTTTCAAGTTGATGATGGTAGGAGGACATGCGGACCTGACCTCGAGTTGGGTTGGGTTGTCCCTCCCAAGTTCACGTGTCTGCTGAGTGCATCTGGTCTGTTTGTGCCAAGTATTCATCGATACCGGAACGTTGCTACGTTGACAGGCACAATCCCATCCCAGAATGACAGGCGTGTCCCCACAGCTGAAGCTTGTTCGCACGATGTGCGGGATGATTCGAGAACTTTTACATCCCCCTCACTCGAAAACCTGGATTATCAAAATCCGCTACCACAATGCTGCTTCCAACCCAATAGTCGACGTGGGTATGCCATCAAAAGGTCATGCATGGCACGCTTCGTTTATGTATGGCCTGCGGCGTTCAGCTTGGCAATCGCAGTGGGCCGCCCATTCGTCCCATCCTACTTGGGTCGCCTCAGCAAAACGTCTACACGCCCTCCTCCTGTTGTCATACGACGCGACATCCGGCGAATGGCGTCACCGTCCTATCATGGTAGGCGGTCTCGTATTCCCGACCTATTCGACGACCCATCCTACTCGCTCTTAGACCGCTCTTGAGCCCCCAGTTCACTTCCAGAGGGTAGCAGACATCGGGTGCTCCGTCCTTCGACTGACAACCTTGCTTGGTCGAAGTGCAACGAGGGATGAACAAGCGCCCAGCTGGCTAGGTCGGTTCCCCCCGCAAGTTCATGCTCATGGCCTCCCGGACGCATCCTGTCTTTTTACATCTGGGATGGACCCATGGCGCCGTCGCACCGCCCACATTGTTGCTTTCGCAGGCATGGTTCTGTCCTGCCTCGATCACAAGCAGCCTAGAGATCCCCCGGCCACTCGACACGGCCTGTTCGCTCAGTGCCACTCCCTTGCGACACCACCCGACAGGGACTGGAGTGCCAGGGTGGGGAACATAAAGCAAGTTTGTCATTTCTTGTTCTGCGCCCCACCCTCTGACCAAGTGTGCCAAGGTATGATGCAAGTCGACGACGCGGGCGAAACAACGTTTATGGAGACGGAGCGATGCACACTACGCCTGCGTGAGGTGGACGACTCACAGTGTGTCCGTGCGTCCATGATAGCCATCCATTGCGCATGTTCATTCCCTGACAGGCGTTCTCGAACTGGAGTGATGCCTACACACCGAGCACGTCCCGGCGTCGAGACCCACTTGCTCTAGTCTGTCGTCCCCCTTGTCGGGAGCGGGTCTCAAAGAGCGACCCACGAGTTTGGTAACTTTGATCGACGTTGCTGAGGATGCCATCTGGCCCTGCATGTTCGTGGTCTTTAACGTGTTCGTCACACGTGTGGGCGCATTCCTTGGGATGCATCAGGAGACCGTCTGGGACATCCCGATGTGTTATCGAGGGCAAAATTCTCAAAGTATCCACGTTCGAGGTATCAACAATGATAATACGTGTTCACGCAGACAGCTTGGGTTCCCAAAGAGGTACATTGTGCTTCGTCGAAACAGGACGGCGAACAGTTAGTACCTCGGCCCATGAACACGCATCGTCTTTGGGACTCGCGATGGAAAGCATGTGTCTGCATTAGTGGTCGTCGCGTTCTCAGCTAATAGCGTGCCTAAGGGAACAGAATTGACCATCAATGATACGAAGGAAACATCTAAAGGTGTTTTTCTACCCCTCTCTTCCAATCGTGACCATAACTTGCCACCTTTGGAGGAGGACGCTCGAGATGGTCATCTTTGGGCGCTTTGTGGCCAGACAGGGCCGCGGGTAGAGGCCAGCTGTCCGTATTTGTCCCAGTGCCAAAAGACTGTGACACGGGTGACGAGCAGGATAGATGAGGGGCAGAAAGGGCCGCATGGGAGACGCGAGCAATGGTCCACTTCTGGCATTTGGAATTTCACGAGGTCAGGTTCACTACTGTACAAGGCACCATCGAGCACGCCTTGGGTACACGCGCTTCCTTGTCAGTGACCCAGGAACACATTTGCCAGGTGCCGAGATCAGGTCGCATTTGCATCCAGCCGTTTGACTGATCCATCATCAGCTGTCTATGGCCGTGCGAACTCAGAGCCATGTTCGGACTCGGTAGGGGCACTCGACCCCGATTCCTGCTCGATATCGAAGCCTTGCGCTCCGATGAAATCTTTCCACCGTGACAAGACGAGGCTCATTCAGCTCCGAACGTGCAAGGTTACACTCGGAGGCATTGTTGCGACTTGGTGGATCCCCAAAAGATGCATTGGTGGTCTCGAGGTTAGCCTGAGAGTCTCGTTTCGTCTTGGAAGTGGATCGTTCCCCACGTCCATCATCAACCTCGTCGATGTACCATCTCTACAAAGGTATGGTAATGCGACATGCGAGGAAACTCGCTGGAAAGAGTCGATGGAAACGTGTGACAGGATCATCGTGATCAAAACGCAGGGATACAACAGCGGGACGGAATGACGGGTGGGGAGAAGAGTGGACTGAGGGAGGGTGTATGTATGCAGACAGCAGTTTTGCGTAGTGCACCGCCACAGTACTATCTCGTGTTGGCAGGAGTGGTGGCGATGACCCAGACCACGAAGGGTTGAACGTTGAACGTTTGAACTTGCGATCGTCATCGCATCATCGATTGCCCGTGCGGCCGGACTCGCATCCACCGTTCATGCGGTCACGACGTGGATCACGCATAGCTCGACGCGTGTACTTGCCCGTGCTTGCAGTCTCAGTGCGCTGGGGATGCTTTCTGCTAACCTTGTGTCCAGCTAGGCAGTGGTGGTCGTTCGAGAAACGTTCGTCGGTCCAACATCGTGACCCGATGTTTTCAGAAGTCGGGAATGCGCAAAGCGACTGTGGCATCATGAGTAGAGGTTGGTCCACAAGGACGCGCGTGTGCATGCTGACAATGCCTGCAGGCTGGCCGTCGAAGTAGCACGGGATGTGAAGATGTCCAAAGACGTCGTCAGAAGGTTTTCTGCATCGCTTCGCACCAAGCTCTATGCGTTGGCACCAAGAAGCGGCAGGTGGGCATCCGACCGCTGCAGACACCAACAAGCGCACCACATGAGCCATGGCCCTGCACCCGAGCGCTGCGCAGGTGGACTTTTGTAGCTGCCCCCCATTCATTTTTCTTTTGGCACAGGAACATCGAGCTTGCTGAGGTAGTCGTCTCGTCGTGGCATTTCCGTGGACGCTGTCCTTGGCGCACCTCAGACTGGGTTGTATCCGCGGCGCCGCGCGGTCAACCTGGACCATAACGCGCACTCCCGGACTCGGCGGTGCGAGGTGTTTGGACACGATCCGTCGCGCAGCCCAAAGGACGAGATCTGGGAGGTCTGGCAGCAAGACTGTGACGACGAAAAATGCGACAGCCGACGTCTTCGGCCACTGGGGGACTTGAAAGGCGGTCAGGGATGAGAGGTGCGCTTCTCCTCGCCATTCTGTCCAACGACGGTTGAACGCGCAGGGCATCCCCCTCGGTGCCACCCGAATGGCGGACGAAAGCGGCGTGACGTTGAAAGTGCACGAGACGGGGTGCACACTCCAATTACTGCATGTTTCATCGGAAGCCCTCGCTTCGAACCTTGCGACCATGTGTTCCTGTCTGTCACATCTTCACACCGGACGGTGTAGGTCGTGGTCATGCCTTTCCTGTGACCTGTTGATTATTCGCGTTGCGATACCGTTGGAGAAGAGGTCGAGCGTTTCTGCCAACTATTCGAGGTAACGTGTACTTTGGAATACGATTTCCAATGCAGGCATTGCCCATCGGTGTGTTGGGGTAGCGACTATTCGTAGTATCGCACGGGTGCATGTATCCATGCTAGCAGAGATCGTATGAGCAGAAACATAGCGAGTAAGATCCACGTGCACGAAATCCACCTTGCACGCGATCACCCATCCGGTGACTGCTTTCGTTTGTCCACGTGCTGTAGTCACATGATCGTCACGATCGTTTGGCGCGTTGCTCTGATGTTTCACGTGCCTTGCGTCTTCCTACTTGGCTCTGTCGGACCTGCCGCACAAGGCCATGTCAGATTGGAAGCTCGAGACGCCCTTGGACCGACATCCTTTGGACGAGCGTACGATGCCAAGGCATTGACGCGGATGCGCCACATCGGCCCTCAGGCTTTCGCTTCGGGGTCGTGTGGTTGTCGCCATCGTGTGAGGTGTGTTCAAGGGACAGACACAACCGTGGTGCATCGCCTGCGCATGAAGAATGGGTGTCGCTGGACATGCGGTGAGTTGCCGGTGATGTCTCGCCAGGCGGTCCTGGCCGACCAAGGAAACACGGGCAAAGGAGCTTGGTTCATCTCTGCTTCAGTGAAGCACAGGTTGCGTTTCACTCGGCCATACGGAACTCGGGTAAGACGGGAGGAATCGCGCGCAGCAATTTTACGACCTGTTCGTGCGCGCGGACTGCGGGAATCATTCGACCAGAAGGTCTGGAACCTGGTATTTGACAGAGGTCACAAGGCTCGATCGATAGAGGCACTCAACGATCCTCGAGAGCGCACTCGTTTGGAAGTGGCATCTGCGGCGGCGCAAGTAGCATGAACATGCTCATCGCTGGTAGGACAATACAGGGCTTGGGTGGAGGAGGCATTCAGTCTCTCACCAGCATCATCCTCGTTGATCTCATCACCCTTCGTGAACGTGGCATATATGGGGGTTTATATGGCTTGTAAGACTCGTTCCATCGACCTAGCCGAGTTTTGATCCCCAGATGCTCATTCTGTCTAGCACATGGTGTCTCGCCGCATCGGTCGGCCCTGTCATTGGAGGAAGCCTTACCTGACAGGACCAATGGCAGTGGCTTTTCTGTGCGTCTGATACCGTCCGTGTTCACAACATACGGTACTCAGAATCCGCTAGACCTCAATCTTCCCATCTCGCTCATAGTCTGTCTGTTCGTCATCCTCTTCCTTGATCTACCTGCTCCTCCTGGCGATTGCAGGGACACGCTCAGGCATATTGACTAGATGTGTGTTGGTTCGTTGCGCGCATGCGACATTGGCCTGACCAATTCTTTTCCAACATAGTGGAAACATTCTTGTCATTGGAGGAACCGTTTCACTCTCGATTACCCTGACGTGGGGTGGCACTACTGTGCCATGGAACTTGGCTATGGTGCTCGTTCCATCCGTCCTTGGGTTCTTCGGCCTCATAGGTTTTATCGCATATGAAGTCACCCTTGCCACGCATTCACTCGTACACAACGTCTGCCTTTCTTTTCGAATGCAGGGTTTCATGTTCCCACTTTCCAGGCACCATTGGCGTTGATGAATGATGCAACCACTGTCAACGGGTATGTGTCTCCACCGGTGCTTGTCTCCCATATTGATTCTTCTTTTCACTGGATATGTCTGGTCGTTCTGCATTGCGGTGAACTCGTTAGCCGTCGTCTGTGAGTTCAACATGTCTAGCCCACACACCCACCCATGCCCCACAAGGGTGTCTCGCCTATAGTATCCAGAATCTACACACTTGGGATCTGTTCATTCGCACCGACCGCCATCCTCGCTGGTTTATCACTGAAGGTGATAGGCCGATGATACTGGCTGTAGATGTGGGGAGCATGGGTATTTGTGCTCCTCACCATGGGTTTGTTGGGCGCAAGCGGTGCCATGGAAATGACGATTGGAACGTCAGTCGGGTATTCGATCCTACTTGAACTTGCTACAGGGTATGTCATCTCATCCACACGTTCACGACTCTACATATGGGTTCCTGACAATTCAGTTGATTCCTGTGTCAGGGTGTTGTATGCGACGACCATGTATCCCATCCAAGCACCGCTGTCGGTCACCCAAAACGCACCTTCTCTTGCATGAATGTGGTTCCCCGTTCGTTTACTGGTGTAGGTCTCATTCAACTTTCCAAGATGTACGTGCTCACATATGATCTCTGGGTTTGGGGACTATCGGTAACACCATCCTTCGAAACGAGCTGGAAAAGGTGTTTCCCGCGTCGTTCCTTCAGTCTGTCTCACTAGGAACTGCAGCTCCCATGTTGAATGCACTTATTCCAGAGATTGCTACCTTCCCTCCACCCATCAAGGAAGATGTCAGGGCTGCGTTTGCGCGCGGCCTGGCTAAATTATGGCAAGTCATGACCGTGATCTGTGCTGTCGGAGGTGTAGCATCGTTGCTCGTGAGAATCCTTGCGCTCAACCGCATGCTCGATCCAACCTGGGCAATCAAACACGAAGACAAGGATCAGGATGTGGACAAGGAAGCAGCAGCTCCAGGTCAGATGGAGATGGGAACACCGTATTGTAACCTATGACTGTCGTCCCAATCATTCGTGGTATTGTAGTGACTACCCTGCACGAACCCGGTGCCCCACCCAGATTACTGTTCCTCGTCACCCACGTACGTAACACTTGCCCACACGATCACTAGTATACTCCCGCAGAAGCAATCGTAATAGGTGGTCGTCGGTTCGGGTGCGCGGGGAGAAGGCTGAGTCAGGGTTATCTGTTCTAGCCAAGTCTAAGCCAACCATCATCAGTCACATTGTCAAGCAGCTCAACCAAACTGGGTTGAAACTAGTGCTGTGCCAGCCCGGCTTGGCCCAAAAGCCCTGGCTCGGGCCTAGCTTAGAGGGGCTTGGGCCTAAATAAATCACAGGCCAGGCCCTGAGCCCCCTAAAGCCCCTAATGAGGGCCCAGCCCAGCCCTGAAGCCACAGCTTAGGCTGAGGCCATAGCTTGTTGATCTAACACGTCATATTGGGCATTGCTAGGGGACTGCTATACAGGGTATACCTGTGGGTGTCCCAGCACTGACCTGTACCCATGGGAACGGGTACGGGTATGATACAGGTTTGACCCACGGGCCATGGGTGCCGACTTGGAGAGCGAGGGCAACAACAGCTGTGACAACGTGACATGATTGTCATGTTGTTGTTGTCATTGTTGCTGCTGTTATGAGCACTGTTTCCACACACCCTAGGGCTTCTTTAAACCCTAGCCCTAACCCTATTACTCCCAAATCGGGAATGTAGGGTTCCATATATAGTATACCCCTGTTATAAACTAGTGTATGGCACATAGCTGAGAGTCCTGGGCACCCCCTTGTAGTGTGACCACTATACTGATGCCCACTGTACCATGCTTGATACTGTGGGGGGTTAGCAATATGACCAGTTAC
>JBBPLS010000157.1:0-42626 GCA_038089895.1 Boletellus ananas | reverse complement strand
GGGGCGGAGACGAAAGAGAGTGCGGCCCCCCCGCGCGGGCGGGGGGGGGGGGGGGAGGCGGGGGGGGGGGGGGGGGGGGGGGGGCGCGCGGGGGAACCGTACGACTCACCTCGGATCGATCGTACTCCCGGTCGTACTCCCGGTACCGTCCGTTGACGTGATCGTAGTCGTACCCGTGTCCGTTCGTCGAAAGCCCGGACGGGTGTTGCTGTTGGACGTGTGTCTGCGCTGGTGGGTGGTGGGGCGGGGGCGGGTACGTGTAGGACATCAGGGGCACGGAGGACGACGTGCCGGTGGGGGATGGTCCCATGAGGTGCATCAGCGACGGCGTGGCGGGGACAGCGATGCTGATGGCGTCTAGGAGAAGACTGGACGTGGACGTGAGAAGAGGGACGGTGGGGTCGGCGCGCGCCGTCGAGCGCAACACCTACTTGTTCTCTGCCTGCAGTTTCCGTATCCGCGCATTGGCGTGCTCGAGGTCGCGCTGGTACCCGTTGTGCAACTGTGTTCGGGGTACACGTCAAGAGCGGAGGGACGGCGCGTAGGACGACGTCGTGACGTGGTGGTGTGTGGGCACGGCGTGGATGGATACGGATATGAACGTGCAAGGAAGAAAAGGCGCGAGCGGACGCACGGAATTGACCTGTTCAAACTTTTCGCGGAGGACTTGAAACCTGGGTGGCACGCGATGAGCATACACCCCCAAGGTCGAGACGTCGGCGAGACACACTTTTCCTTGTATCGCGAGCCGCCGGTGCGCTGGGGAGCGGGAGCGGGAGCCTGGGCAAGGTCGTGTCAGGAAGAAGTCGTTGAGGACGACCGAACTGTGAGAGTCCCCGAGATTCAGAAACACGACAAGCCGGGGTGTCGTACCTTGAACCGCGCGTTGTCCTCGACGGGAGGTGGATTCGAGTTGGCGTCCATGCTAGCTGGCCACTGGTACGACTGTCATGCACTTGCAGCCTCGGATGGCGTCAGTTACGTCTGGGAATGGACGCCTCGTTGGCGACGTCTCGAACGAGTCGACCCGGTCGGCAATAGTGCTGGGCAAACTGGAAGCTCGAAGGCGACCTCGCAAGGAACTCTGTCAAGTCTTGGCCACATTCATCTACACGAAGCCTCGACCTCGTACTCGGGCTCCTGCCAGACCGAGTCAGAAGGCCCCATTTTGTCTCCAAGCAATCACGGGCGCGAAGTCACGCGTACGGTTAACGCCAATTCAAACGACTATAAACGACTCAGCGCCTTCACGTCGGCGGACCTTCGAACCGGTCAATAACATGGCATGGCGACTGGATCTCTGTGATCATTGCACTTCATAGAGCAGTCTTCCCTCCCCTCGGGCAAGTTGTACCGTGCGTAGCGAACCATTGACTCCGTCACTGTGCAATCATATATTGAATTTTTCCCAAAAGACTCCAGCCAGACCCGGCAATGACGGGGACCTGCATCCCTCAGGGCCTGTTCGATATTTCGTTACGGACCCGCTTGTCAATCGAGCACGAGCGAGTGACTGCTTTCGAATGAGATCGACCACATTCTCTGTGTTCCAGCCATCTGCATGCCGACCGTCGTTGCAGAATTGGAGCTCTGTGATTATACCTAGGTCGTACGAGGTACGAACGATTCGGTTCCACCCAAAGTCATAATCAGTAGCTCGCCTCGTTCCCGGTGAACCTGTTTTTTTTGCCGGGCCTGACTCGCGTAGCAGGGCTTGAAGTTTGACAGCTTGATGTGGCGGCGCTCGCCAACTGCGCGGACTGTATATGGCCATAGCGCGCTATTTATGGGCTCAAAAACCAAATGAGCAGGCGTTATCGCGTTCCTCTTCGGGATGCGTGCTTAATCCTGGTTTTCGTCGTGAGCCCTTCCACTCTCCAGCCCTGGCTTTCCTTGTAGGCCACGGTGTCATCACCGAATGGACCCCACACTTATCTCACTATATCAAGACGACTGGATACACAAGTGAGCCTTGACTTGTCAGCACGGGTTGGCATGGCGAATCTCAAAATCTCGCAGATACCTTAGTATTGCTAGTTACACTTGCCTGGTGTATGATTGTACCTTGACTTTCGATAAAGAGGTGGGTCAATACTTTTGTGCGAGTATATCAGACGATAGCATGCGCATGCGTAGGTCGAGTTCATCTGGCAGGCCCCGTGGACAATCACTAAAGTAGTCTTCCTTCTCAACCGATACGGGAATCTCATCTGTCAGACCGTTATGCATTTTCTCAAGTTGGTGGGAGTGCCGACTCATACTGGAGAGGTAGGATATCCCACGTATTCTATGTATTGCCTGATCGCCCACCTCACGAATAGTTTTGTCACCTGCCCATCGGATTTCTGTCCGCATACATGATTTCTTCTATGGAATCCATACATAGTGAGTATAATATCGGTTGTGTTAGCTCGTCACATCTGAACGCTCAAGTAGTTCTTGTCCTTCTACGGGCCTGGGCAATCTGGGGCTGTGAAAGACGGGTAGCTGCGGCGCTTATAGCCAGCTACTCCGCCTATTTGATAATTTTCTTTATGAAGGCAGTTTCTAACACCATGTCCATCGAAAGTGGGTCTGGTCAACTCCAAACTCCCTTTCCCTCATATTTATATGGTGATGTCGTCTGCTAGTTCACAAGGTCAAGTACGCGAGTCTCTCTGAGATTTGTGTGACGATACTCCCTCGTACGTATTTCGCCGCCTCGTAGAAATGTGTTGCCATAGCATCTCATGCATGACCTTAGCATCCTCGGTATGTGTTCTTAGTTGTGGTCCTCCTTGGCCAATTGACTTACCCTAAATGACTCAGTGGGAAGCCAGTATCTTGAAGTATGGTCCTCCAATAAATGTCCCTGTCAAGTGTTCTCACCGCTCACTGTCACGTGTTTGAAACAGCGTTGCTCAAGACACCATCTCCTTCACAATCACGATGATGTCCCTTTGGCGGCACTCGAGAAATTCCCGGCACCTCTACCCGACATCTCTCCTCTTTCTGCTCGTTCGTGATGGTGATTTGTGATGTTCTGGCCCGCTTCAGGCATGCTTATCGTTATCGTTTGAATGACATAGCCATCATCTTTTATACCGCAAGCACTTTTTTCAATGTGTTCAATGTCGTGACGTGGTAAGTCGTCTTGCCCAGCCACGCGTGCTGCGCACTCGTATTCACAGGGTGTCAAGGACCGTCTACCGATCTGTAGGTGCCGTTCCACTTCTCTAGACACACACCTGACATGCCCCTGAAACCTGGCATGATGTCTCCAGAGGCCGCAGAGCATTTTGTGTACGACGTGAGTAAGCACATGTACTGTCTTGGCTGTCTCCCATGACGCTGTGTTCGTCCAGATTTGCCCTTAACCTGCTTTCCATTTCCGGTCAGCGGCTCGTGCTCAACCTCCGTGGATTCACAGTCCGAACGTACGGGCCGCGTTCGCTGAGCGCCGAGGTGGACAGGCAACTCGAAATGTTCGGTGGCACGCAGCGCGCAGAAGGGCAGAACCTGAGCCCAGACCAACCTGACAATCCCCGAGCTGGTAGTCAAGGGAAGGTCGATGAAGACGTCGCCGCGGACGTGTTGAATTGGCCTAACCTTGATGTATAGGACACAAAAAAAAGACTTGTATCGATAGATGCAAATGTACGTTCGTTGGGAAAACTACATCTCAAAACATCTTACGTGTGTAAACCAAGGTTGGAGGTCGGTTTATTGCACGCGGATATGTGTTGTTGCGTACGTCCAAGAACACAATGCCGCGCTGGACTGACGCCTCTCCCAGGACACGACGTTTCATGTTTGGAACGAAGGGATGATGATCCCACCATCAACGGTACTCCAGACTGTCTACGCGACCTCGAATCCTAATGGCAATGTGATTCTGATCTGAAGTCTGTGGACGCACGCAGTCTGCACCGATTTGGCCTTGAGGAAATGTGCACTGGCAGGTTTACTGCTGTCTTGCCTATTGTATTGATGGAACACTTGGATGCCGTCTCCAAACATCTAATCCAGGGTCCCCAAACCTGTTCTGGCTGAGATCCTAGGATCAGACGGGGCCCTGCCAGCTGGTGTGTTCTCGAATGTCCATGCTAGCCACTTTTTTTCCCCCTTCGTACGCATACCTTGATCAACGCGCGCAGGGAGCTAGGGAGGACGGTCGCAAGCTACTAGCGGCGCCCAGGGTCCAAGCTTGGACGAAGTCTTGACAAAGTCGGACGCAGTTCAAGTCTTCGTGTCGAGACCCACTTGCGATTACCCTCGTGGTAACCTAGCTGACCCCTACGGACAGAGATTCTGCACGGCAAGCGCGTCGACTCAACAAAAAGGTTGTATCCTATTTGAAGGGGATCACGCACCCGCCGTACGTAGTACGAGTAGCTGGCGCGGCCGCGCCCACAGCGCCATACTAAGCGCTAATCGTTCAAGCATGATTGTGTTTTACACGATGCACGCGATGTACAGCATACCCGTCTTCCGAAGGGCAGGGCTCGCTATCTACATCGTTGGCTAAGGATCTCGGAGCTTGAACGCAGAGAACCGGGTCTATTACCTTGAATGGCCGCATCAAACATCTAGATTACACAAGTTACCCCCCACGGCACCTCGACTATCGGCCGCGGTGATGGGGCGAACACTGGCATTATTTAAAGCCACTCGCCAAGTTTCAAGTACGTGCCTACGCTCTGTTCCCATGCCGACGTGATTGACAGGGGAGCTGACGCATGTCGTCAATTATGGTGGGCGCTACTTGGGCGGCCGTCTGCGAACACTCTGGGGCTTTCGCCGCCAGCATGTTGTGGAACCCGCACTGTAACACCGCGCTGATACAGTACAGGTCCGAGACAGAGTAACGAGGCTATTTCCGACTCCGCATGGGGTTCGAGGTCAGCCGCTGTCTATTTTTGCTTCGGCGGACGGGGCGTCGCATTCCGTTGCATCCACTAACTTTTTGTCGTTTTATCTTGTTCGTTGCGCGACACCCGGGTCCTTCCCTGATGCCAGCGGAAGTCGCACGCTTGCCGGGAGTTGTACATACAGCTCAGAGAGCGTTGCTAATTCAACGCTATGTAGGCCGCATCTCATGCACGGGGATTAATTTGTGCCAGGTTTGCTTCGCAGAATGGAGCAAGTTAGAGTGTTTCGCGGTTGGCAGGTGCCCTAACGGTGCAGTGTGCCACGTCATGAAGTCGGCTTAAAGTACCTCAACAGTATTTCACTGTGCCACACCCTCAAGGTCGACGCCTCGAATTCTTCCGCCCCAAGAACGGTGGTGTCACCGCCACATGGACACACATCTTACTTCATTATACCACGACGATCGGACACGAAGGTGAGTCTTGGGTTTTCAGCGCAGATCTGCTCTGATCAGTCCTGTCAATCCCATAGAAGTGTTGGTCTCGCTGGATATACTTGCCTCGTGTTCGATTATATCTTGACTTTCGACAAGGAGGTGAGTCCGAGTCAGGATCATCGCGCGAGTACGTGGATGTGATGGAATTGATCCAGTTCGAGGTCATCTGGCAGGCTCCGTGGACATTCACCAAAGGCATCTTCCTTTTCAGCAGATATGGCAATCTCATTTGCCAGACAGTCATCCACTTCTTTCCTTTGATAGGTGTGGCGAACACTACTAAAGAGGTAGAGTCGACAAATGTGTATTCCATGTGTCTCCTGATCTTCTAGCAACACGAGCAGTTTTGCGGATTACCCACCACGTTTAAGGTACTCTACTCGATGATCTCTGTAGAGTCCACACGAGGTGAGCATAGTCCCAGTCACGCTGGCTTACCTCGACTCGACTTTCACATAGCCCTTGTTCTCCTGCGGGCCTGGGCAATATGGGGCTGTCGGAGACGGGTAGCCATCGTGCTGTTCGGCAGTTACTTCGCTTACTGGTTACTTATGGCTATCAAGTCAGTCCGTGGTATCACTTCTGTTTCTGGTGGGTCTGTCTGGCTCTCATCGCCTAACGTGTTTAATCTACGGGTGCCATCGATGGATAGTTCTCAGGTACAAACACCCGGGTTTCCCTGAGATTTGTGCGATCGAAGCATCGCGTACGTGTCCAATGAGTTCATCGTAGAAACCTTTCTTATTGTTGCCATCCTTTCATCAACACGATCTCAGCATGGTCGGTATGTACCCATCACGCTCCGCTTTGTCTGGTCGGTTTACCTCATGGACTCAGCGGGTGCTCTCCATTATAAAGTTTGTCCCCGCCACATTTATCCAGGAAAGAGTCCCGTCGCTGACGAGCATTTGCCTGAAACAGCATCTGTCAGGATACTGCCGTGTTCGCGATTACGATGCTATCCCTCTGGCAACACTCGAGGAACTTTCAACACCTGTATCCGACCTCTCTCCTCTTCTTACTTATCCGCGACGGTGACCTGCATCATTTTCACAACGTTTAGCGTACGCTCACTATTTCAAACGTATAGCCACCGTCTTCTATATCGTCAATGTATTTTATAACACTTTCAGTGCAATAATATGGTCAGTTGTTCGCCTTACCTTGTGCCACTCAGGATGTCATTTATTCACGTTCACGTGGTTGTGAAGGACCATCTATAAATCTGTAAGTCGGTCATCCTGTGTCTAGATAGCGGCGGCCCGACACGACTCTAAACCGAACTCTAGAATCCACAGAACGACTTAACCATGACGTGAGTGCTGGGCGTGCTCGCCGATCGCGACCCACGCACATGGGAGATGTCTGTCTTACCAACGAACCCCACAGATTCGCCTTGAACCTACTCTCCGTTGCCGGCCAACGGCTCGTGCTCAACCTTCGTGGACTCACTGTCCGGACGTATGGGACGCGTTCGTTGAGTGCCGAGGTGGACAGACAGCTTCAGATGCTGGGGAGCACACACCAGTTACAATGGTGGAGTTCGAGTGTTGACCGACCCCCAGCTGTGCACCAACGGAATGCGTACAGGGATGTCGAGATGGACGGTCCGGACCGTGACCTGGACGGACAGGCGAGCGATGGGGCGTTGGAGGCTGTTGCGACCGAGGGAGGGGACCCGGGGGGTGATGAATGACAGTGGGGTCTTGAGGAGGAGGTGCTATGGCGCGGGTGACGCTTTGCGTTGCAGAACTCTGGTAAGGAAGTCGAGTTCGAACGGCCTGATAGCTAACCCACGTTTCACGTAGCCGCGTATTGCACCACTACGGCATGAATATATTGTTGCGTACGCCTACGAACGCATCCTAGACTGACGGGCCTCCTCAGGATATCACGTTTCGTGATTGGAGCTAGGGTGAAATTCCTAGCATCAAGGACGTTTCGTTTTGACTAATTACCCGACCTCGAATCCCAATGGTGGTGTGTGACTTCTGAACGGTGGCACCCGATGTACAACCGTGTTGCGGCTCTTCGAGAGGTATGGCCTACCTGCTATCTATAGTTCGCTCGCGGTGAGTTTGAATGCGCTCCGAAAACCATACCTACCTTGGAGGGCGTTTCATGTATCAAGCAACATCTGGGAAATCAAAGGTGGCAACGACAAGATACTTATTAGGGCTGCGCGTCGCCGGCAGATACCTCGTTTACGAAGACTCGTCAAAGAGCAGCGTGTGGTGAAAGAGAGGCAATTCCGTGAGTAATTGACAAAAGGCGACAGGTAGTGTTGCCTGCAGTGTTGGACTACCGACTCGGAGGTCCGTGCCCATTAGGACCAAACAAGTGCAAGCTACGCTCGGCCGAGCGTTCGGCCTCATCGTAATCAACTAGCCATTCGGTAGCATAGTATAAAGCATGGCCTGTACTACTAGTAGGGGGACGATAGATCCAATCCAGACCACGGCCCCCATCTTCGCCTGATTTGAGCGTCCGCCTCTTGCGTACCATCGCTAGCGCCTTGCGATAGTCTGCACTAGCGATGCTGTTGTATTGGAGTCAAGTTCATCGTCCACCCCAATCTGCCCACCCCGGCAGGACCTGGGTGACCCCAAAACACGTGGCCGCACATACTAGCCTGCACGCTGGCATTCATTGCTGTGGAGCCCTGTGACACTGGGTAGTCTGAGCGCTGTCAACAGATGCAGTGCAAAAGCGAACATAGCCGCCACTGGCGTCGATCCTGTTAAACGAGTCGGCTGGATCACTCAGTCTGGAACCTAACTTCACGCCCAGCTGACACTCCGCAACAGGCTTTCGTTGCAGTGTCCGTTGCCCTGTGCTACGACTGTCACAGATCTGAGACGCACGTGGTAACGAGGCTGTTCTGCGAGATTTCGACACATGGGGTTCGAGGTCAGCCACTGTTTATTGTACTTGTGCAGGCCGCACCTCATGCCGAGGGATTGATTTATGCCAGATTTGCTTCGCGGAGTGGGGCTTAGAGTGTTCCCCGGTTGGCAGATAGGCTCAACTGTCGTCGGCACAGTCACTAGTTCGGACTACATAACTGGTGGTACTGGCCCCGTCATGAAGTCGGCTTCACACACTACAGTACCTCTCCCCGCGCCTCATTGAGGCCGATCATTGAATTCCTCCGCCCTAAGGGCCACAGTGGTACCACCACATGGACACCCATCTTACTTCATTATACCACGACGATTGGATGCGAAGGTGAGTCTTGGGTTTTCAACGCGAATCTGCTTTGATCAGTCCTGTCAATCCCATAGAAGTGTTGGTCTCGCTGGATATACTTGCCTCGTGTTCGATTATATCTTGACCTTCGACAAGGAGGTGAGTCCGAGTCAGGATCATCGCGCGAGTACGTGGATGTAATGGAATTGATCCAGTTCGAGGTCATCTGGCAGGCTCCGTGGACATTCACCAAAGGCATCTTCCTTTTCAGCAGATATGGCAATCTCATTTGCCAGACAGTCATCCACTTCTTTCCGTTGATAAATGTAGCGAACACTACTAAAGAGGTAGGGTCGACAAATGTGTATTCCGTGTGTCTCCTGACATTCTAGCAACATGAGCAGTTTTGCGGATTACCCACCATGTTCAAGGCAATCTACTCGACGGCCTCTGTAGAGTCCACACACAGTGAGTATAGTCCCAGTCACATTGATCTAGAGGCTACCTCGACTTAACTTTCACATAGCTCTTGTTCTCCTGCGAGCCTGGGCAGTATGGGGCTGCCGGAGACGGGTGGCCATCATGCTCTTCGGCAGTTACTTCCTTTACTGGTTATTTATGGTTATCATGTCAATCCATGGTGCCACTTCTATTCCTGGTGGGTCTGTCTGGCTCTCATCGCCTAACGTGTTTAATCTAAGGGTGCCATTGACGGACAGTTCTCAAGTTCAAGCACCCGAACCTCCCTGAGATTTGTGTGATGGAACCACCGTGTATGTGTCTCATCAGTTCATCGTAGAAACGTTGTCTTATTGCCGCCATCCTTCATCAACACGATCTCAGCATGGTCGGTATGTACTCACCATGCTCCGCTTTGTCTGATCGGTTTACCTCATGGACTCAGTGGGTGGTCCCCGTCGTAAAGTATGTCCCCGCCATAAGAAAGAGTCTCGTCGCTGACGAGCATTTGCCCGAAACAGCATCTGTCAGGATACTGCCGTGTTCGTGATTACGATGCTATCCCTTTGGCAACACTCAAGGAACTTTCAACGTCTATATCCGACCTCTCTCCTCTTCTTACTTATCCGCGATGGTGACCTGCATCATTTTCGCAACGTTCAGCGTGTGCTCACTATTTCAAACGTATAGCCACCATCTTCTATATCGTCAATGTATTTTATAACGCTTTCGGTGCAACAGCATGGTCAGTTGTTCGCCTTACCTTGTGCCACTCAGGATGTCATTTATTCACGTTCACGTGGTTGCGAAGGACCATCTTTAAATCTGTAAGTCGGTCATCCTGTGTCTAGAATGCGACGCCCCGACGCGACTCTAAACCGAATTCTAGAGTCCGAAGAACGACTTAAATATGACGTGAGTGATGGGCGTTCTCGCCGATCCCACATGGCAAATGACTGTCTTACCAACGAATCCTCCAGGTTTGCCATGAACCTGCTCTCCATTGCCGGTCAACGGCTCGTGCTCAACCTTCGTGGATACACCGTCCAGGCGTGTGGATCTCGTTCGTTGAGCGCTGAGGTAGAAAGACAGCTTCAGATGCTGGGCAGCACACACCAGTTACAGTGGCGGGGTTCGAGCGCTGACCAGCCCCCGGCGGTGCATGAAAGAAGCGCGTACGGCGATGTCGAGATGGATGGTCCGGACCACTGTGATCTGGACGGACAGGCGAGCAATGGGGCGTTGGAGGCTGTTGCGACCGGGGGGGGAGATCCTGTGGTGGACGATGAATGGCGGTGGGGTCCCGAAGAGGACGTTTGAATTGGGTCGTCTGTGTTGTGGCATGGGTGATGCTTTGCGTTTGAGAACCCTGGTAGGGACTGTCGAGTTCGAACTTTGGACGGCCTGATAGCTAACCCACGTTTCACGTAGCCACGTATCGCACGACTATGGCAGGAATACGTTGTTGCGTACGTCTAAGAGCGCAACCCAGCATCAAGGACATTTCATTAGTGTGATTACCTGACCTCGAATCCTTATGGCGATTTGTGACTCTGATCCAGTGACATAGTCTGACCGACATGGCCCTGAGGAGATGTGCACTGGCAGGCTTATTGCCGCCTTGCCCACTGTTGATGCGCCGCATCTAAAACATATGATGCATGCCTCCCAACACTGTTAGGTGCTAATCGTCTGAGCATGACTTGGTCAACAAGCGCTTCTGGACGGTGGTGCCAGACTCTTCTTAATCGACGGATATGACTCACGTGCTATCTACGGTCCGAGTCGCCAGCCATGGGTTTGAATGCGCCATGCCCCTTGGACGGCATTTATAACATCTGGGAAATTAGAACTGGTAACGACAGGGTATAGTACAACTTTTCTCGCGTAGCATCCTCACCAGCTCCAGCCTGTGATCGCAATGGCGTTAGTCCTGCTGAACAGGCTGGATCACTGGGATTTAACTTTGCGCCTGGCTGACACTTGGTGACAGATCCGAGACACGTGGTGACGAGGCTGTCCTCCGACGCACGAGGTTCGCCACTGTCTATTTCTCCCCGACGGACGGGCCATCGGTTCCTGTCGTCAAGCCATTCTTAATCGTCGTTTCACTTTATTCCCATTGTGCGACACCTGAGCTGGTCCTTCCCTGATGCCAGCGGAAGTCGCATGCTTGCTTGTCGTCGTAGGCGCAGCGTAGGGAGGTGATACCGTGTCATTGATTCGATGCTATGTAGGCCGCAGGGTCCGCACATCACGCCTAGGGATTGATTTACGCCAGACCCGCTTCGCGGAGTGGGGCTCAGAGTGTTCCCCAGTTGGCAGATAGGCTCGACCGCAGACGGCGCAGTTTGGACTACATAATTGGTGGTAACTGGCCCTGTCACGAAACCGGCCTCACAACGGTACATATTGCCAAAGCTTCGCTGCGCCTTCTTGAGGTCGACACCTCGAATTCTTCCACCCCAAGAGCCACGGTGATATCACTCGCATGGACGCCCATCTTGCTTCATTGTACCATGACGATTGGATACAAAGGTGAGTCTTGGGATTTCAGCGCAGATCTGCTCTGATCAGTCCTTTCAATCCCATAGAAGTGTTGGTCTTGCTGGATATACTTGCCTCGTGTTTGATTATATCTTGACTTTCGACAAGGAGGTGAGCCCGAGTCAGGTCATCGTACGACTACGTGGATGTAATGGAATTGATCCAGTTCGCGGTTATCTGGCAGGCTCCGTGGACATTCACCAAAGGCGTCTTTCTTTTCAGTCGATACGGCAACCTCATTTGCCAGACGGCCATCCAATTAGCTTCGTTGGTAAAAGAGGTAGGGCCAACAATCGTGTATTTCATGTACTTTCCTGACCTTCTAGCAACACAAGCAATTTTGCGGATTACCCATCATGTTCATGGCTCTCTATTTGACGTCTTCTATAGAATGCACACGCGGTGAGAGAGTCCCAATCACGTTGGTTTACCTCGATTCGACTTTCACGTAGCTCTTGTTCTCCTGCGAGCCTGGGCAATATGGGGCTGCCGGAGACGAGTAGCCATCGTGCTGTTCGGCAGTTACTTCGTTCACTGGTTATCACTGGTTATCGTGTCAGTCTGTCGCCTCACCTCTATTACTGGTAGGTCTGTTCGGCTCCTATCTCCTGACGTGTTTAATCTACGTGTACCATTGATGGATAGTTCTCAGGTTCAAGCACTCGAATCTCCCTGAGATTTGTGTGATCGAAGTACTGCGTACGTGTCCCACTAGTTCACGGTAGAAGTCTGGTCTTATTGCCGTCACTCTTTCATCGACATGATCTCAGCATGGTCGGTATGTACTTACTATCGTGGTCTGCTTTGTCTGACTGGTTTGCCTCACGGACCCAGTGGGTGTACTGCCTTTTAAGGTGTGTCCCCCAAGGAAAGTGTCTCGCCGCTGACAAGCGTCTGCCTTTCATACTGGTAGCGCCTGTCAAGATACTGTCGTATTTGCGGTTACGATGCTATCCCTTCGGCAACATTCAAGAAACTTTCGGCACCTATATCCGACTTCTCTCCTCTTCTTACTCATCCGCGATGGTGACTTGCATCGTTCAATTCACGGCGTTTAGCGCGTGCTCACTCCTTCAAACGTACAGCCACCATCTTCTACGTCGTCACCCTCCTTTATAACGTTTCCAATGCAATAATATGGTCAGTCGTTCGCCTCACCTTGTGTCACTCTGGACGCCAACTATCCATACTCGTATGGATGTGAAGCATCGCCTACAGATCTGTAAGTCAGTCGTCCTGTGTCTAGAAAGCCGCGTCCCGGCGCGACTCTAAATCGAACTTTAGAATCCAAAGAATCACTTGAACTTGACGTGAGTGATACACGCTCACCAATCCCGCCATACACACGAAAAAAAATGTCTGTCTTACCAACGAACCACCCCCAGATTTGTCTTGAACTTGCTCTCCATCACCGGCCAACGACTCGTGCTCAACCTTCGTGGATACAGCGTCCGGACGTATGGGACGCGTTCGTTGAGCGCCGAGGTGGACAGACAGCTTCAGATGCTGGGCAGCGGACAGCAGTTACAATGGTGGAGTCTGGATGTTGACCAGCCCCCAGTGATGCATCAAAGGAACGCGTACGGTGGTGTCGAGATGGACGGTCTGGGCCCGGACGGGCAGACGAGCGTTGGAGCGTTGGAGGCTGTCGCGACCAAGGGAAGGCATCCCATGGAGGACGACGAATGAGAGTGGAGTTTCGAGGAGGAGGGTTGATTTGGATCATCGGTGCTGTGGCACGGGTGATGCTTTGCGTTTCAGGACCCTGGTAAGGAAGCGCTGGTTTATCGAGCTTGAATGGCCTGATAACTAACGCATGTTTGGCGAATCGCGTGACCATGGTAGGACAAAGGTTCTGACACCTATCCGATGGGCTTCATCATCAAGTTGAGACCTAAACCTGTATGGATAGAATACGTGTATACCACTAGGGAATGGACATTTGATCCGGATCAATGAGATGGACCGTCTTGCTCGCGCGATAGGTGGTCACACAGATCACTTAGTACGTCCTGATGGACTCACAGGCTCTGCAAGCACGAACGAGCTGGTAACCTCCGACGTTTGACAACAGTTCGAACACATACAACTGAAACCCGAGCCATTATTTGGATGCGCGAGCTCAGAAGCCCGAGGCAAGCCCGATCATGCTACCACTAGTAGTAGACCAAGTTCGGGCGCAATCATTGCAAACGATGTTCTGAGAATGAACAAATCACAACGCCCGAGACAAAGTGGATCTACACGGCACACTTCTAGGTTATCGCACCTCGACCTTGCGTTCTGCCCAGTCTTCTCGCAACCGCCGCTCGACGAGCTTGTCCAAATCTTTCGCGATCCCTACGGCGACGTCGAGCAGCTGCAAGATCTCGTCCGGCGGTGTGGGCACACCGCCCGCCTTGTGCAGGACGCATATCTCGCGTTGTGCGTTGAGCGCGACGCTCATGGTCCCGGCACTCAGCCTCTGTTCCAACAACGACGGATCGACGACGGGGCGCGTTGACGGATCGGGAAAGAACGCAAACGTGACGCAGAACGGGGTGTGGTGGACAGCGAGTGGTACAGGCGCGCGTTCTTCCGGTGCGTGCTATCATTGACAAGCACATCCGGTTTCGTGGACGAGCAACGATCACCAAACGACAAGGACGGGGGAGTGAAGCCACGAACTACGATGACTTCTTCGCCAACGACTTCGACTTCTGGTCGGCGAAACTGCCTAAAGGCGACGATGCCGGCGAGACAGGCACAGTCGAGCATGTTCCCCGCGTCAGCGAGGCAATGGACTGTGAGGCGGAGATGCCACACCTAGCGAGTCGTGTGAAGAAAGAAAAGAAAAGGAGGCCAGTGAGTGTACGAAATGAACGTGACGCACCCGTTGTCCCGCGATGACACAAAGCGATTCCTTGTCGATCGCGTCGCTCCGCCGCAGAATCTTGTCGAGCATCCGGGTCAGCGTCACCTCCTCTTCAGACGGCCTGCAGCGCCATCAATAAATAAATAAAAACCACAAAAGTGAGCACGCTGGAAAGATCACAGGGCCTACCGGCCGAGTTCGTAGTCGACGGAGGCCATGGGTGATATTTCAGAGTGGATGGTGATGATGCCTTCGACTGGTCGCTCTGGCAGCGGTTTCACCATTTTCCCATCGACGTTGGCGATGACGCTATGCGGAAAGACGTATCAGATCTGCATGCGTGGAGCTTCGCGGGCGCGCGTGTACCGTGTCTTGCCCATCGCGCACTCGACCCAACCCAGTTCTGGGCCGAAGGCGATATTCGGTGTCCGTATTTCTAACCGACTGCGCCCATCAAGACGAAGCGATTGTTTCAGAGCTTCGTACGTGAATTCCTTCTCGGGTATCGAGGGAGAATGAGGACGCATGTCGACGTCTGCGAACAAGAGGACGTCTGGGAAATGGCCAGTTTGGGTCCAAGTTTGGGTTATTGCACGGCTGACTGTCGTACATCTCGCCAGACACTCGCTCCGCCCCGCCGTTCGACTCTTGGTCGGCCGCACGTCAGCCGCACGGTCAGCCTCGCAAGATCGCACGTTATAAAGGTTTGCTCCTGCCTCACAGACTCTGAGAGCACGAACGAGTTGGTAACCACCGACGTTTGACAACAGTTCGAACACATACAACCGAAACCCGAGCCACATTTTGGACTACGTGAGCCCAGGAGCCCGAGGCAAAGCTTAATCATGCTACCGCTGGTCGCAGTGGCGGCTCCGCAGCGTCTAGGAGCCATCCTCTCGGCCATCAACGATTCGGACTCTCGGCCACTTATCCAGGAGTGGATACCACTCCGCTCGTAGAGCCCTTTTCTCGAGATCGAACGAGTCATTCTGATACATGGAGTCACCTCCTTGGACTAAGTTACCTTGCAGCTCAGGTGCACCGGCACAGGCCATGATCAAGGAAACCCTGACGTGGCGCCCATCAGCAGTATCCACGTTTTTGAGAACTTGGAATGTCACCGCTCACGCATCTTCATACAACACTCCTGTTTGTGTGTATGCTAGACATTGCTCGGCTCCCCGGAGAATGTCGGGCCGTCCGGATCCACTTTTTCGCCCGTCCTATCAGATTTAGGACTATGATGATGCGAAGTAACCCAGGGGCGACATCCAGCGGTATGTATTACGTTCTTTGGGTACAGTGATTGCGTCATTGTATGCGCTAAACTGCGTATCGGAGATGAGGCGTGATGGTCCCTAGCTTGAATGTCTACCGCGATCAGTGCTTCCACTTTCGACAAATCCCCCCCCACACCATGGCGTCGAGCCATACCTATCACCGCACGATGCGAGAGCGTGGACGACCCGCGTCAACCCAGCTTTTGGCGGCTCCAATCGTGTTCTCTATTCTATCGTCAGGTTTTCCTCCCTGGACGTGGTCGGGGTGATAACTGCAACCACGCCACCCGGTAGTCTGTTCGGGCCGTCGTAGCCCAGAGTGTCCATCTCGACGTCCCCGCCGGGCTTCCTCCGGTTCACTATCCGAGAACTGTCAGACTGGCTCGTGCTCGAGCTCCACCACTCTAGCTGCTTCGTGCCGCTCAGCGCTTGGAGCTGCCTGTCCATCTCAGCACTCAGCGAACGTGCTCCATACGTCCGGGCGGTGAATCCACGGAGGTTGAGCACAAGCCGCTGACCCGCGATGGCGAGCAGGTTCAAAGAAAATCTGGGTGGATAATGACATGGTCCGAGAGAGGATGGCTTTTGGCAGTACTCACGTCATGCACAGGTCGTTTTTCGGATTCTGGTGTCAAACTCTTAGGGCGTGTGGGCGCATCTCGGGAGAAGAATGACGAACTCACAGATGGGTATAACATGCTTGAACGCGTGTGAATACAAACAATTGGTATGGACAGCTACAGTCGAGCCAACGACACACCATATCACAGCGTTGAAGGCGTGAAAAAAGATGCAGACAATGTAAAACATGACGGCTATATGCATCAAACCATACAGCGTACGCAAAAGTCGGCGAGATGTCCAAACTTACCATCACGGACAAGCAAGAAGAGGAGAGACGTCGGGTACAAAAGCTTCGAGTTTCTCGAATGTCGCCAAAGGGAGACCATTGTAATCACGAAGACGACAGTGTCTTGACAGCCCCTGTTTGAAGAACACCAATGAATGGTGAAAATGCTTTCCCAGTCAGTTTTGTAGAGAAACATACTTTACGAGGCAGAGTATCCACTGTATCAAAGTAAGCCAACCAGACGAAGTAATCGCGATAAAGGATACATACCGCCCCCGCTGAGATTATACCCGAAAGGGGGTAGTAACGGTGAGACGGGGTTTCTATGACAAGCCGGGAAGATACACACGCGGGACCACCACCACGCAAATCTCAGGCAGATTCGCGTACCTGAATGTGCGAACTAGCGAGCAACACCATGGAAACACGGGTAGGTGGATGTTGACCAAACTCACTGGTAACAGATACGGCGCAAAAGGTTGAGCCGATGAGGAATCCTATCAAGTAAATAGAATAGCTTCCTATGAGCATCATGGCTACTCGTCTCTGGCACCCCCACATCGCCCAGGCTCGTAGGAGTACAAGGACTATATGCAAGCTGAGAGGAAGCACGTCAATGCACCTGAGACTATACTCACTATGTGCGGATTCCATAGCGGCAATTGAATACGTGACCGTGAATGCGATGGGCAAATCACAAAACTATTGGTCTGGTGAGAGGGAGAGAAAGCTACATTAAACGGCTAGTCGCCGATCTTACCTCTGAAGAGCGATTTGTTGCCCCTACCAACCTGACGAGGTGGATGACCGTCTGAGAAATCAGATTCCCGTATCTGTTGAGAAGAAACCCTGCTTTGGTGAAGGTCCAGGGAGCTTGCCAGATGAACTCGACCTATGCGCGTACGTGCGGCATTACGTTCGTAGACTCACGGGAAGATCTCGACGTACCTCCCTGTCGAAAGTCAGGGTATGATCGTACACTAGGCCAGTATAACTTGCAACACTAAGACACCTAGATTTGGCAAGGCTGTCAGACCAAGTGTGAGCCAAGAAGCCAGGACTCGCTTTCGCGTCCACTCGTCTTGGTACAGGGAGAGATTGATAGTCATGAGGTGATGACGCAGAGACCGTCAAGCAGAGACTACCAAGCAGAGAAACGGGAAGAAAGGCAATCATGTGCTGCCCAAGGATAGTTGCTAGTTTAAAAGTTACTGCGCGTCAGTAAAGGGCATGCCGTTAACATGAATAAACTGAGACACGGTAGCCTGGCATGGCCCGTGCACTCCCGAGGGTCGGTCGTTTTCAGCCAAAAGGATCAGCCGCAAGCGCTGTGCGACCAGTCAAGAACGGAGATTAGTAGTCAGCCGTTGACCAGGACCTGAATTGAAGCATCACCACACACTACGGTTGCCAGGGACAGTCGAACACGACTTGGTAGAGCACGCAGACGCATTGCACAGCTGTCAGTGGATCTCAAGACATGGTCAAGGAACACGCTCCAGGAAACCCCCAACATATTTCCCACGAGGTTTTCTGGTCGGGTCATTGCGCGCGCCAAACCCCCTATTAAGGTTTGGTGGGGTTTTTTTGACGTGTCGGCACTTTATTTTTCCCCGCAATCCGAGTCTTGGGCAGCATGTTACCGACTCTTCCAGTCACTCCCGACGACGATGTTCAGTGCGCTGAAGAAAGTGCTTGGTATCCAGACTATCAGTCATTGCGGGAAACCCACCGAGGCTTTCGCCTTCTCAGGATCTGGTAAGCAGGACGGATGCCCCTCCCAACAACACTTACACCAATTGAGCGCCGCACTATAGCATATTTCAGTAAACGTGTCCCAAAGGCTGTCAAGGATAAATGGGGTATGTATGCAGTGGCAGGGAACATGACCCGACCTAGGCTCAATGTCTACAAAGTTGTGTATGGAGGGGAGATTTCCTCAGGAACAATCCTGGACGCGCGCACCAAGTATTTCTTCGCGACGGACCCTTCAGACCCGTGGGTGACGAAGTTGTTTGCGAAGTCTGTGATGGTGCGCATTGCAATCACAATGAGGCGCCAGACACGAGGTGTGGTTGGATGTATGCGCTGATACTAACATTGGAGCAGGTGATACATGCAGGCTGGATCATGCACTGCGTCGACAAAGCATTTCAAGTGCCCATCACAGAGTATATTCTAGACGGTAGGCCATTTCGCGCCGGTTGTTCTCCCTTCGCGCGGCCGAGATACACGTCTAACCTTGAGCATCCCTTCGCGCGACAGACAAGTTCATCCCCGGACTCCCTTACAAGTTCAGCATCAATGGATCTGGAATATACGTGCCATTGTCCAAGTTGGACGGACCCGTTGACACCGAGTCTCGGGAGCGTGAACGAAAGCTCGTCCAATCCTCCGACACGCCAAGCACCCCGACAAGCCTACCACGAAAACGCACGCGGGAACAGGCATATTTTGATTCCCCGAGTGGTTCCCTCGTATTCTCTGAGTTCGATAAAGACGGTGTACCGCTGCGGCCCAGGAAGCAACGCAGGCTTCGATTCGATCCATCACCTAGTCCAAAGGGAGGAAGATCCGACGGAGAGTCGATACGAACGACGAGTCTGTATTGGCTCCGGAATCACCAAGATGCTTCGGCGGGCGACGACGAATCTAGCGGGGATCAGGGCCTGCATGTGATCACCTGGTCTCCGAGTCATGTGACCACAGTTCGGGCGCCCGACACACCAGATAAGCCTTTCACCCAAAGACTGATCCCACGATATGTTTCTTTGCATGACCGTTTTCTGGAGCCAAGCCGATCGCCTTCGTCCGCCGCTGCCACTGATATTCGGAAGAATATCCCACCGATCCGTACGATTGATTTCACCAATTTACCCCCTCCCACCAGACGTTGGCGCTTCCCGGAACCCGCAGATGACACAAAATCAAGGGGTACAACCACGGTGATGTCAATTGTGAGGTCTGCCGACCACAAGGCCAAGACGCCCAAGAAGATCAGCTTTGCGGATCACGCCCGAGTCTGCGTGTACACGGTCCCGCCCCCACAAGATACCATGGACGGTACAGGCGCCGACCCTGCAGAACAGCGTCCTGGCGAGGATTCCGACGACGGTATAGAAGCGAATGGCGAGACTCGGATGTCGAGCGACCTTGGCGAGAGTGATAGCGATTCGGCTGCAGAAACGATGCAAGACGGGGCTCCACAGACCTACTCTCGGGGGGTGGGCGACAATCTCGCTCGGCACCTTGGTAGCAACCAGTTCGAAGATGACGACCTAACGCTGAAGATGGATGACGTGGAGGCAATGCGATACCATCTCCTCGAGTCGGCGGCGGCGAGTGGCGTAGACGATGGCAGTCCGCTTGCGATCCCGTTTGAACTAGGGAAGACTTTTCGAGGAAAGGTGTTTCGGCACGTGTGGTAATGGTGCGTGGGGACATTGGGGCGGGGTTGATGCGACGGGGAAACTCTTTAGACAAGATCGCAACGTTTATTGTCGATTGTATGGTCCCCTCACAAACTGAGATTGCTTGGCAGTGCGGGACTGCTTTCTGATCTCTATTTTTAGGGGAGCGATGTGTGCAGTACAGGGTTAGTGTATATTGATGTGACGACAAACTGATGGAACGTGCTATTATATATGGTGATACGCTGGCCGACTAACTGCGCGCAGATGATGAGAACAGGAAACCTCCAACCGGTCACGGATGGCGGGGAAGAGTAGGGGCTTAATGGTCAGGTGTACGCATGGCAAGGCAGGTTGCAACAACAAGATCCGCCATGCGTCGGGCAGGCTTACTCCACAAATCAGATTATCAACAAATGAACAAACACGTTTGTCACACACCTGATGGATACGGAGCTCCCCGTCCTTCGATAACGCGAACGCCGTGATGCGGTAAGTGGCCACAACCTCACCCTGGGAGTCGAGGCACTGGTGCAAAAGCGGGGTCCAGACCCATTCGCTCCTCAGTCGCTCCATTCCCACAGACACGGCAACGCAGTGTGAACGCACCATCATCGTATTCCCCCATAGTCCCGAGCTTGGCTGCCAGCGGTACACCATGTCATCGGGGCCCTTGAACGAGTAGGTCCCGACTAGGACACCCTTGCCACGATACACCTCGACAGTGTTGTGTTCGGATCCGATGGCGATCCGGATGGGTCCCGGGTCGGTCGTCATCATCGGTGGACCGAGGTAAGGCGACTTGACGTGACACAATGGCACGCCGTTTGGCCCGCCGACGTGAAGCACGAACTGCCAGCACGCCGACAGCCGAGTGCCCTTCGAGAAATATCTGGGTCATTGCAAGGTCGGATCGCTCTCCCTCCCTCGAAGGAAACCACTCACCTTGGCGTCTTTCTGTCCTCTGCCCTGATGATCTTGTCGTCGCCCCAGATCCTCCCGGCTCGGTAAACGTGCAAGCTCAACGGAAATGTTTCGGTGGCCATCTCCAGCCAGCGGCTCCGTCGTTTGAGAACAAGACCGATGCGACGCCCGCAGGCCCGAATGCCAAAAGTGTGGTTCTGGGTTTGATCCTTGGGCAAATAAAATGAATCCGGAGGTGCGGGGCGTGCCGGTGTATCGGTATCGTACGGATCCGTTTCACATAGCCGTCGCTTTTATAACAGCAGAGCCCGGGCGGCGATCCAGTGGCTTGATCGCTGAGCCAGGCATGCAAGGCCATCCCCACGTGACGAGCAGGCATAGCGCCTCAACGTTTTGAGGGTCACCTATTTGGACAACCGATAAAGCAGCGGGTCGACGGTTGTCGGCTAAAATGGCGTGGATGTGCCACTCGAGGGGTCGAGGTCCGAATGTAATATGTCGGATGCTAATCCAATTTCGGACGTCTTCCCACTGCATACCTTTTATTCGTGTAATCACCATGCTATGGCATCGAGCGCCGGGCTGCGCTGCCGATGATACATGCCCAGGATGGACCGGATTTGGGAATGCCTGACGCCAAATCAGGTGGAGTGCGGACCAGTGCAGATGGAAACTCGAAGACATGGGCGGCCGCGCGCGGCCGTATAACAACCTAAAGTAGAACCCATCGTGAGGTAAGGCGTCCTGTCTTCCCGCTGGGCCATCCTGAACCACCCGGTCACGAAAAAAAGGTAGCTGAAACTCAAAACGTTAACTCCAGCATGCTGTATAAAGACACTTACCCCTTCAAGTGGCCACCCAGGCTCATCTCAGTTGACGGCCAGAGTGTGGGTGCGATGACGGAGAACTACCTAATTAGCACATGAAACAATTTCCACTGTAGGGCGCCGTACCACCAAGATCCCAATGAACTTACGAAGTAGATAAACTTCAGTACATTACGTGTGCCAACCGTTCTGCACATATGCACGCGGCACCCACGACTTGCATTGAATTTCATTCTAAATGGTTTGACGCCGGCGCTGCAGGATCGTAGCAGCCAAGAGATCAATCCGGCTGCTATGGTGAAGGCACCGAGTATACGGCGTCTTGAGAAAAATATCCCAAGGGCCCCCAAAACTGGATAGATGGGCAGTTTGTCATCTGTGGACGTGGCTATCGCGGTCGCACACAATCACGGTCTCTCGTCTCGGTTTTCAAGCACTGGAAGAACGGGTTGGTCGTAGATCCCATAAAATCTATCTCAAAGTGAGAGGAGCACACCTGCATTTGTTCCGCCACGGATGCATACTAGGCTGCAAATGATACTCTCTTTCACTAGGTTCCCAAAATGATTGGATATCGTCGTTGGGAATGATAGCCATTTCTGTGAGTTCCTCCCATATAATCAGTGGTCCTACATGACCAGATGAAGCGCGGCAAACGGGAGCTCCATTGTCAGCGCAATATCCCGGCTCCTCTGATGTAATACCTGCAACAGCGGCTCGTTGCACGGCTGCCGCGCGACCGACAGAAGGATGATATGTCGCCAAGACGAATACTCACACATCCGTAATTCTATCTCGTGCTACAACGATCTCATCGTTGACGAGAAAACCGCGGGCTCTAGGGATATGAAACGACACCGTTTGTTCTGGGGAGCGTGTGGTGCGGAAGTATGTTGAGAATGTCCCCTACACGCGACAAGTGACACGCACGCCTGAAAATGTTGTTGAACATGAAACAGGGCAATTTACATGTAAATTCTGGAGCCGAAGCACAAGTGAGCACGGGAACTGGCAGGCGTTTCGATCGCCGTGAGTCCACGGGAAACGCTTGAGGCGTTCAGATAACGGACTGTGGAACAAAGGACGCGCTGTGTTGAGGTTGGTTTCTGCCCGCATCCGCCGTCGCCGTCGCAGACAGGGGACAAGCGTGATTACCTAATAGCAAACCTGTTCGTGGAGAGTCGGAATATTTTTGCTCCCACAGTAGTACGCGACCAGGACGAGCACTTTGCACACATTCTCCGTCCATTGCTTTGTTCATGGCGTCCAGGATTGCCCTCAGCTCCCTCAAGGCATCGGGTGAGTGTCTAGCGTGATTTTTTGCTCAGTAAAATGATTATTTTACGACGACAGCCCGACCGCGCGCGGCTCCAACCGTCGCTCGAGCCATCTCCGCGTATGTTTCTCTGCTTCACCTGATGAATACAGCAAATTGATACCGTTCACACAGTCGTTCGATGAGTTCTGCCAACCCTCCGCCACCGGCAGAGCGCGCCTCCGAAATTATTAACAACCTTCCCTCGTCTCCTGGGATCATCACCAAGACCGGTGCAGCTCTCCTTGGTACAGGTCTGCTCGCTACTGCCATATCTCAAGAGATATACGTCGTCAATGAGGAAACGGTCGTGGCTGTTGGCACCTTCATCCTCTTCTCATACATTTACCGGGTATGTCCGCTGGCATCGCGTCATGGCTAGTTCCCCAATGCCCGATGCCCCGCAGGCAATCCAAGAACCCTACAAGAGCTGGGCGAACGGTCATATCGACCGTATCAAGGCTGTTCTCAACGACGCACGGGCTGGACACACCCAAGCTGTCAAGGACCGCATCAACTCTGTCGAGCAGATGAAGGACGTCGTTTCACTCACGGAGGGTCTCTTTACTCTGTCAAAGGTTAGCTGGAGTCCTGTTGCAATAATGGTTTTCAACCTAAATCCATCTTTATCTGTATGACAGGAAACTGCTAAATTGGAGAACGAAGCCTTTGTGCAGCGTCAAAAGGTCGCATTGGCAGGCGAGCTGAAGTCCGTCCTTGACAGCTGGGTCCGCTACGAGCAGCAGCAAAAGGAAAGTGAACAGGCTGAACTAGCCAAGACTGTCATTGCAAAAGTCCTCGCCGGCCTCAAGGACGAGAAGGCGCAAAGAGATATCCTTGCCAATGCCATCACGGAGGTTGAGCGTGAGTAATCTCATCATTGATCGTTCTCTTCATCTCATGCACCTTGACGCAAACAGGCCTGGTTCAAGCAAAGGCAATCTGAGTGGAGATCGGTTGTAGCTAGCTAGATTATGATAGAAGCATTGTTTGTTGCAATTGCAGTCTTTCTATCACTTGCCCGTTCTCGGTGAAGGCAAGTACCCGGGTCCATAAGGCCAAACAAGGCCAAAGCAAGGTGGCCGTGGTGACGCGCTGGCGCGCCTGCCCGTGTCGGCACGCGTGAGTGGACACAAAGCTCTCTTCCCGCCAGCATCCTCTTCGCCTCAACTGCAGTCGCGAGATGGACTCGGACCTCATCAAGCTTGTCAACCGTCTTCAGGACACTTTCAGCCATCTCGGTCCGTATTAGCTGTCATGTTCGTGTCCTTGGGCAGCGGGTCATATGTCGCACAGGTGGTGAGCTGGATATGCCACAGCTGGTGGTCGTGAGTCGCCTCCCCCACTCAGGAAACACTGCTCTTCATCTCCATTCAGGTGGGCAGTCAGTCGGCGGGTAAATCAAGCGTGCTGGAGAAGTGCGTCTCGATCCTTGTCTTTCCTCTCAATCACCGATAGTTACATTCGCGCGCGCAGCATTGTTGGACGGGACTTCCTTCCCCGTGGCCAAGGCATTGTGACACGTAGACCTCTTGTTCTCCAGCTCATTCACACTCCCATCCCGGATCCCTCAAGTCCGCCTCCCTACACTGAATGGGCCCAGTTCCTTCACATTGAAAAGCGTTTCACTGATTTCAACGACGTTCGTCGGGAAATCGAGCAGGAGACATACCGTGTTGCAGGGCAGAATAAGGGGATCAGCCGATTACCGATTTCTCTTCGGATATGCAGTCCCAACGTCCTGGATCTTACTTTGGTAGACTTGCCCGGACTGACAAAGGTATGTGAATAGGGGTAATACGTCCTTGCGTTCATTCCATAGCCGAGTTAACCGCGTGTGCAAGATACCGGTGGGCGACCAGCCAAGCGACATAGAGCGTCAAATTAGGAACCTGGTCACCGAGTACATCTCAAAGCCGAACAGGTGAGCGGGCAAAGTGTCGCCCGTCACTCGTTTTTGCTGACCAGTTTTGAAGTGTGATTCTTGCTGTCTCTCCTGCCAATGTCGACCTTGCCAACTCGGACTCGCTAAAGCTTGCACGAAGCGTTGACCCCCAAGGGCGCCGGACGATCGGGGTTTTGACGAAACTTGACATTATGGATGCTGGGACGAATGCACTTGATATCCTGACCGGACGCGTATATCCTCTCAAGCTTGGATTCATTGGCGTTGTCAACAGAAGCCAGCAGGATATCATCTCAGAGAAGAGCATGACGGACGCTCTCGGCTCGGAGTCCGAGTTCTTCAAAAATCATGCTGCATATAGAAACATTGCACATAAAAATGGGACCAAGTATCTTGCCCGGACGCTGAATCAGGTGTGTAAGGGTAGTGAGATGTGCGATTTTAAACTAGAAGCTACCTAGGTTTTGATAAACCATATACGGGAGAAACTTCCTGATATGAAGGCGCGTTTGAACACCCTGATGGGCCAAGCGCAGCAAGAACTTGACTCATTTGGTGACGCTGCAATCTTTGGTGACAAAAACCAGGTGAGTTGGAGCTCCAGCTCGATCTACATGTTCACTTATGGTCGGGTAGCAAGGAGCGCTAATCTTACGTTACATGAACCAATTTGCACATGACTTCATCGCATCGATCGAGGGCACCAAAGTTGATATGTCTACTAAGGAGTTGTCAGGTGGTGCACGGATATACTATATCTTCAATGACGTCTTCGGCCACGCACTTGCTTCCATAAATTCCACGGCTGGCTTGGATAATCAAGATATCCGTACAGCTATCCGGAACTCCACAGGTCCACGGCCCAGCCTTTTTGTGCCAGAAGCGGCGTTTGATCTATTGGTGAAGCCACAGATAAAACTGCTAGAAGCTCCGAGCCTCCGCTGTGTGGAGCTTGTTTATGAGGAGCTTGTAAAACTCTGCCATAATTGCACAAGCCCGGTATGGCGATTCCATAACTTTTATCAGAGTATTCTGTCACCCTCTTTCTGATCTTCCATCACAGGAATTGGAGAGATTTCCCCGCCTCCATGCACAACTGATTGAATGCGTATCAGAACTGCTGCGTGAACGCCTTGGACCTACATCGCAGTACGCACAAAGTCTTATCGAGATCCAGGCCGCGTATATCAATACGAATCATCCCGCATTCATCTCGGGGTCGGCACTAGCCGCACAAACAGCGACATCTCAAGCTCCGAAGCAATCAATCCCGCCACGCGTAAGCTCTAACCACATTTCATCTAATCTCCTACCTTCCCGACTGACGATTTTTGTAATTCCTGTGTCTCATTTGCGAAAACCTGGGATTGGATTACGTTAGCCCGTCAGCACTGAACCGACGAATGGCTCTCAGACACCCGAAGAGGCGGAAGAACCTTCTACCGAAGAACCAACGGGCGTAAATGGCGTTGCTTCTCGGGACGGGCGCTCGGTATCTTCTACGGTGCATGATCGCGCTCGGGCCACCGGGTCTCCCCCCACTGTGGCCGCGTCGGCCAAGTCTTCGTCGAAACCCCATCATGGTCCTCGGCATTCTTCCGCACACCCGACGGCGCAGTCCCATGGTCAGCCAAACATATCCAGCTCATCGCCTCACACCGCTCGGGAGACCTTTTTGAACTACTTCTTTGGCCAGAACGGACCCGGTCCCGTCGGTGGGTCCAGCCTCGAGCGATCACAAGTAAGCCTGACCCCGACGCCAACGGGTCGCGATGTTTCAATTGCGGATATGCCTGGCCCGACTGGATTGATGGCTGGCAAACGAACGTTGGATGGTAATAACGCGGCGTACGACATGAGAAGCTTGGGTAAACACATCGAGGCGGTGCGTAACTGCCACATATGGGCACCTCTCGTCGTTGACCTGTTCCCCCCCCCTTTTTTTTTTCTCTCACTCCCAGGTGTCGTCAGCGTCGACGTCGTCGGAAAGCAGTCCACAAATGACACAACGAGAAGAGATGGAGACGTCGCTCATCCGGTCCTTGATCGCCTCGTACTTTGCGATCACGCGACAGACGATCCAAGACCTCGTTCCGAAAGCGATCATGCATTTCCTGGTGAACCACTCGACCAAGGAGGTGCAGAACCGACTGGTGGCGACGTTGTACAAGCCGGAGCTGTTTGCGGAGCTGTTGAACGAGGACGAGGCGCTGGTGGCCGAGCGGACGCGGGTCAAGGCGCTGTTGGACGCGTACAAGGAGGCGTTCAAGACGCTGTCGGACGTCAACTTGAAGCCGTTTTAGGTGCCAGGTCGTCCGCCTCCTTCCCCCTTTTCTGGTTTTCCTTCCCGTCTCTTTCTCCTTGGGTTTGTCGCACTCGACTGAGATTGAATCGGAAGTAGAGCTTGGCTGGCGAATAGTCGGGTATCACTAGCTTGCCACCAGAAAAAGGAGATAAACAGATAGATGATCCGTATAAACGACAAGTGTGCGTGTGTACATGTCTGTAAGTAGGGATACCCGAGGATGCGACGACATGATCCCCGACAACGGGGTGACAGGCGCGCGTGTTTTGAACTGCCAAAATATAATCGGCTGCTTTATTGGACTTGGTAAGTACGGACAACGCGAGAACCCACAAAGAACACGGCGCAAGATCCCAAGACCCAAGGGAGGAAGGGGGTAAGAGGTGAGTAGGCGTGCGTGTGGGCGCAGATGTGTCGTTGTGTGTGCGATGGGAAGGCCAAAGTGGCACCCCACCACGATACCACCAGCGTCACACACCCATCTCTCTAACCACGCACACCACACACACCCCTCCCTGGCTCCCTCCCTAGCCCACTCCTCCCCGACAAACGACGCCGACGAAGTCAACAACAAAAAAAAAGGAAGAGTTCAGACGAACACGAGAACGATCGCTAAGCGCACACACGCACACGCACGCGGCATTTGCCCGCTTCCTTTCCCCCTCTTCCTTGGCCTACGCCCCTGGGCGGCCCCTCTACTCTTCTCCCCTTCACGTTTCAGAAGACGAAGAGGACGTTGGGATCAGTGGTGGTGCAGGGTGACCCTTGACGGCGATCCATCTGTCCTTTGCCCCAACGTCCTTGCCGTCCGAGGGGACGGGAAGAGGCTTATCCGACTCTTCTTCCTCCGACGTCATACTCTCCTCCGTGTCCGCTTCGATTCCGCCACTGCTCATGTCTGACTCCGAGGAAGACACGGATTCACTGTGTGCGACGGGAATGACGGCGTCGACAGTGGCGGCGGCGGGAGAACCTGCGCTCGTCGTCGAGATGCCCTCTAGTTTCATGGCAGCATCGGCACGATGGGCCTTCTTCGATTTCGATCGCTCCTTCTTCTCGAGCTTCTGTGACGATAGCGGGTTGGCAAAGAGAAAGAGACCCACAGAAAGCACACAGAGAAAAGGAGTGGTGTACTTACCTCTCTCATCTCCCTCTCTTCCTGCTAGATTCGGCGAGCAGATCAGCACAATCGCACCTCGAGCCTAGAACATATATTTGAATTTACCTCCTTGGCAACCCTCTCTTCGCGCTATGGGCGTATCGTCAAGAACGAAGATCGGAAAATGGAACTGGAATGGAACCGTACCTCTTTACGTTCTTGTTCTTCCGCCTGCAAAGCAGCGTCGTCAGTCAGACAATGTGACAACCGGACTTTGAAGCGTCGCTCCACACACCTCCTTCTTCTCCTTAGCTTCACGCTGCACAAGGATCAATCATGCTTGCTGACACTTGTGAAGCGCAGACATACCTCCGCCTTTTCCTTCTTGAGCTTTTCACGCGTCTCGCGTTCCTGAACGATCCTGGGAATGTATCAGCAGCTATTTCGATACTTGTTTCGGGTGTCCGACCGACCAATCGGCGACTTCGTCTACACACTCCCTTGGCCGAACTTTGTTCTTGAGGAGGTAACCTTGCAACGCCGCCACCTATCGACGGAGGCATCAGGCGACCGAAGCTCTGCCACCTAAATCGGGGGGACTCACACTGAGTTCGCCCTCGGGGATGGCGTCCGCAAAACGCTTGGCGAGCTCCGCAATCTCATCCTCTTCGAGTATCGGAATGGCGTGTCCGGGGGCCTTGCGTTTGGGGAGTGGCAGGTTCTTTTGCGACACGTCATCCTCGTCTTGTGACTCGTCGGTTCCTGTCGATGCCGACGCGGCGGGCTTGGAGGGGAAGAAGCATTTGAAGATGCCCTCCGCCTGCCACTTTGTCGCATGGGTAAAGTTTACCCACACGTCCATGCGACCTGGTCGGCTGAGCGCTGGATCGAGACGCTCGATATGGTTGGTCGTGGCAAACAAGAGACTGGAGATAAGGGTGTGAATTGTTAGCAAAAACCACGCAGCTCGAGAACGGGACGCTCACCGGCCCTCTGCCGCAGCGACGCCATCGAGGCTGTTCAACAGGCCACTCAGACTGAGCGTAGAACCATCATTCGTCTCATTGTTGTTGGGGATTGATGTAGATACCGTGGGTATGCCAGTGGAGGATGAATCACGACTGACGGAACGCGTGAAAGCAGCGTCCAAATCCTCGAGAAGTAAGATACATCTAAGGTTGAACAGGTGAGCACGGCACTGCGTAGGAAAACAATACACGTAAACCGACCTGGACGGTACATGACCCATTAACGTCGTCAACGTATTATCACTCATCCTGTGGAAGGTTGTTAGTATATGCCGGAGATGAAGACGGCCATATATAGCATTACCCCTTTGATGACAGGCTGACGACGTAAATATCCAATCCCAGCTCGCCAGCCAACGAATGAATTAGAGACGTCTTCCCGCTGCGCAGCAATGAGTCAACGCTCAGCATGTGACATCGTGCGAGACCATCATACCTTCCCGGAACACCGTACAGGAGGTATCCTCGGCGGAACGGAATGCCTGTGCACGAACCCGATAAGCGCGAGGCACCCATTCACGACATGGCACCAACCTCTCTCGGCGTACCTATGAAATCCAGACGTTATTTGAGGGACTTGGCAAGGTTCTAGATCCTACTCACCAGTCCTCGGAGCACAGGAAGTCCCTGCAATCAGTCAACAACATGTCTTTGACTCCTGGCTGGAGCACAATGGAACTCATTGGCCGCTTTTGGCGAGCTCCATTCCACCTCCAACAGGCATAGGTCCTGCCAAGCGCGCGTTCGAATAAGCGCCACCTTACGGAACGGTCGACTCACGTATCGGCCATGAAGATGTGGACGCGATGCTCAGCATCTTTCTCGTATTCGCGCTTGGCCTCCAAGACGAGTTTCTTGAGAATGTCGTTGCTGCGAGCCACGACGCTGCAACCAGCGTGAGCGGACGAGACGGGCGGGGAGCATCGGGCCGCGTTACCTGATCTTGAGAGACGCGCCATGGCCGTATTCTGGATAGCGTTTCGTTCGCGTAATCTTGCAAGGCAGATGAGTTCCCCGAGGAGGTCCGCCAGGCGGTGCAACCATGGAATACGCACCCTCAGCCAATGCCCACAGTAATAAATGGTGTGAGTGGTGTCTGCCGACAAGGATGAGAGAACCGGTTACGGAGCATGGGAAGCGAAGCCTGGGTCTGTACCTAAACTGGGCAAGAACGCCACTTTGCGTTTGCGACGACCGTGTACGAGCGCGTCTTCGTCCTCGACCTCGTCTTCATCTTCTAGGTCGCCGGTCGTCGACTGCGTGAGACCATTCCGACTGACGGTGCGTGTCGTTATTTCGAATTCGCGACTACGGCCCCAGGCAGGTTGCTAGATCGCACGTGAGCGTCGGCGAGCTGCGAGGGTGTGAACCCGCTCGCCTTGGACAACCAATGCATCAACCTGCGCCGCGTCAGCCCGGAAAAAAAGAGGACCCAACCTGGGCGACCCACCAGTCGTACGGATAATCCTCTTGGCTAAAGTGCGCAGTCAGGAAAAACGCTGCGGCACGGCAGAAGGCTGAGTGTGCGAGCTGTATGAAACAAGGCAACGGACGAGCATACAGTCGATGAAGCCATTCCAGGCGGAGACGGAAGCCCGACGCGCTGTCTCGACGGTCCCTCCGATGACGACGAGTTTCTACGGGCGGGGTCTGTTTCAGTACAAGGGGGGCGAAAGAGGTGCTGTTTGGCTACCAGGGTGTCCTGGATGGCGTTGGTGTTCATCCCCAGCGGGGACAGCATGTTTTTCAAGGTGTGCATGCCGGTGCAGGAGCGAGCGGAGAGGAGGGGGGGCGGGGAAAGAGACGTCCGCCACGGCCGGTATTTAAGTGATTGAATTATTAGCGCCTCGTGCACAAATAATATGCGCAGGGTAGCAAGTGAACAGACGGTATCAATTACTCTCGGTAAAGCTTCCCGGATAGAGAAAAAAAAAAAAGAAAAGGGAGCGATCAGGAATGCGGGACGATGTTCCAACGTGCGACCGGCCACTTGGTCACCATACTTGGCTCATCTCGGAGCGCAGTGAGTGGCGAACCCTGGCGCTGCGCCTACACACCTGCGTCATATTCCCAGCGACCGGGTTGAGCTTGTCAGAGTCAGGGTCCCAGGTTACGTCTATCCGGCCGAGATGAATCGGATGGCAGCTCAGGCGACGAGACCCCCCGGCTGTCGCAGGTACCCAAGCGATCGCTGACTCGGACCCACAGCATGCGGCGGGGGTAGACAGCCTGGGCGGACGACGACGCGCACTGGGCTGGCAGCAGAAATTATGGTTCCGGGCCTGGGTTCCGCCATCACGCGCCCGATGCACAACGCAAATGAAAGGGCGGAGAATGGAGCTGACGAGACCCCAGATTGTCGAGCGAAATCGTCGGATCTCGAGCCGAATCGGATTCTCTGGGTCAGGTCGGCGTGTGTCCACCGCCACCGTCGCGCCCATGTGAGGCAACTCCGCCCAACGGCATCCCGTCCATGGCTCTGTGCGATCGGACCTCGTCGCACCGCCCCGGCGTGCGTCCAAAGATCCATCGCGCGCGGCCCCGAGATGCACCCAATCTTGGACCGACGCCAGCCCGAAACGAGCCTCGTCCGCACTGCAGCCCGCCGCCACCCAAGTCATTTGGCGGCTGGACGGCCCATTCGCCACTACGAACGTGCCATGATCTCACGGTGCTGCGTGGGCCCATGAATCTGCATGTCACTCGATGCGCCACCGGGGCCCGCCCTTGTTCATTCATCCATCCCCTCCGTCATCACCGAAGTACGAGGCGCAACGGCCCACAGACAAGGGCAGATCTCGTTGGGAATGCGACAGCCCATATCACGCAGAAGGCGAGCACCCCCATTCTGATTTCGCAACGCTCATTCAAGCGTGGCCGCATCTGCAGGAGGAAAGATCAGATCGCTGACCCAGCCGTCTTCTCCAGATAATCTCTGCGCAAGGCGATAGGACGCCATCTGCAGATGTGTCCCGTTATGGCACCCAGCCCCTTCTTTTCGTTGCCATCCCCTGCGCTCAATATCGGTCGCGTATTCAATCGTGGCTTAAGCACCGTGCTGGTGGCGCGGACAGAGCAGCGTTGCACCGCGATCGTGACACGCCACACTCGAGGTCAAGGGCAACTGGGCCAGTTTGTGTGCGCGACGGGTCCCCGTACGTAACCACAGCGGCACACTCTGGACATGTCGCCTTTTGGGTCATGGCGTATGTTCGTGGCCCGAGACGACACTCACCGCCACTTTCGTCAGCGGCTCGGAACACGTGGTGCCGGGCAGGACGCTTCGTGCGAGTGGCGCCGGCGTGCAAGACTGCGCACGCCCCGTCCAATCACGGGATCTCGAGCGTGATGCTGGCGTCGCTGCTCAGGAGGCTGTCGAGGGAAGCACGGACCCGCTGACGTATGGCGTTTCGCCGTCAGCCCAAGCTGGCAGACGCGTTCGACGATACGGACCCACCTGGTCGATAGTTTCCGTGGGGGTCAAGGCGTTTCAGACCCATATTGGCGATAAAGTCTTGCAGGGTCGGATCGTTCTCGCGGTCCGTCACTCTATTGATGAGCACTTTGCTGGCGCGGTGGTCAGTCATGTCAACGGAGATGAGGGAGGGACTTTGGAAACAGTTGTCAATGAAAAGAAGCGACGTCGAAGAGTCGAATGTATGCATCCTCTGATCACTGGGGCTGGGCGAAGATAGGGACAGACTGCAGGCTACACGAACATTACGCCACAGATGTCAATGAATGCTAAACGGACATGCGCAGCAGGCGCTGCGTGGTGCAAACCCACCCGGCTGCGTGAAAAGACCAAACCTTGAGCTTGAGAGCGAGTTATATCTCTGACATGTCAGTCCGAGCCCATCGTCATGATTTCATCTCTCAAGCAATCTTGCAGCCGGCGCAGGCAGCCCGGTGCAGTATATGTACCCATCCCTGAAATACACATTCATAAGCGTGCGCATCAAGTGGTACATTGCGGTCATGACAGCCAAACCCAGAAAAAGTATACCGTAGAGAAGCGTGCTGCTCACTCAGTCTCTACGTAGGAGCCCACCCATCTCCATCTCGTCAGCGTCATCTATCGGAGCAGATATGACCAGACCTTCCGTCATTTCTCTCTTTACGCAGAGTTGCTCCGCAATGATTACCGTCCAAGCAGACCCTGCAAACATGACGAGCCAGAAGAACAGTGAGGTAGGAATGGAAGCCGAGTAATACGTCGTGAGCACCAGGTGATTGAACATTAGCGTCAATGCAAAGTCCAGGATGAGGCGAGGCCGCCGTATGAAAGTATACAAGTAATAGATACTGTTTGATAGGAGGGTCAGCGCATGAGAGGATCTTGGCACGGCGTACGTACTCTGTTGAAGAAGCAATCAGCCAGCATGCTGCGATGACCCAACCTCGTATAGGGTCGGTCCGTCCATCCCATCTCCCATCTTCCCACCCGCCACCCACTTGTTTCCCGCCGCTCCACGCGCCGTAATAGGAGTTCCATCGTTCTTCACCTTGGACACCGCGGACGGTAGGTTGGCCAGCCATCTCTCTCCAGTCCATGACCATGCCTAGTGATGTTGCGTGTCCTGAGCGAAAACACGGATAGAAAGGCTACATACCAACGCTGGCAGCACCCCCTTCATACGCGAGCGAAGCCGGCTCGGCAAAGGCTGCAAGCAGGGGAGGAACGAGCGCACACAACGTCAGGTAATGCAGCGTTTGCATGGATATGATCTAGCGGCGAGCGTGAGCGAGGCGAGGCGACAGCGGGAACAGAAATACCTGGGAGACAAGCAGGACTGGATCCCAGCTGGTCTGTCGTGGTGGTGCCATGGTGTGCGTCGGACTGTCGCCTTGTCGTCCTGTCGCTTCAAAGTGCAAGTGCAGTGCCCGGTGCTGTCCACGTGATTGTGCTTACGTAATGCCATTCTCCGATCGGTCCATGCTCTTCGCTTCCGTCGTCCAACCAGCTTCAGGACGCGCGTGTGATGCCCGACCCGGCGTACGAGCGTATTTCTGACAACGACGGAGACGACTATCTCCCAGACGTTCCTTCCCAGCCGACTCGCACGCAGCCGCACCACGACCACGTCGTGCGACCCCCCGTCTATTATGGGGATGGCCCCTTTGACCCACCGAGCTCAGAGGAAGACCCGGACGAGGACCGCTTCCTGCATAAATCAGAACACGACGGGATACTGGCTTCAGATGAATTCAGGGACTCGGAGCCTGGCAACAGCCTGCGTGTGGGAGGCGCCAAAGTCAGTACCCTGTGGAGCGCATTTCTCTGGAATTCGTTATTCACTTTGCGTTCAGAACCAGACGGCCCTGAGGTATCTCATATACTCGCTGGCCTTCTTGGTTCTCTTGTCGGGTTGCATTGGCGTGTTTGCCGCAACCCACCTTTACTATGGGAAGCCGTACCGTCCGTTGAGAGGGCGCAAGATTTCGCTCGACCACATATTCAATGGGACGTTTAGAGGACACGAGCAAGGCTTGGACTGGGTCCCTGAAGGTGCGTGGACGGCAAGTCGCAGCCGACCGCTGCTCATGTAGCGTTAGCGGGAGACGGTATTTTTTCGACCTTGCAGAATGGAGAAATCCGACTTGTCGACCTGAAGACAAACACGACTACTTCGTTGATTTCGCTCACTGACATTAGAGACGTAAACACTTGCATTGATTCCAGGTGCATCGCCGCTGAACCTCGCTGCAGGAGAATGGCCGGCTGATTTCTTGGACCGAGTGGAAACTTTCTCCAGACATGAAGTACATCCTCGTCAAGGCGAATCACCTCAAGGTATGCGCGAGCTTTCCATAGGATTTATGAATCTCAAATTGTTTAGCAATGGAGACATTCCAGCTTCGGGAATTACTACATTCATAGTCTGGAGACCAATGACACTTATCCCCTTTTGCCTCCTACCACCCCTCCAGTGACGGCGTATGCAACCTGGTCGCCTACCGGTAAATCGATTGCTTTCGTTGTGTCCAACGACCTCTACATCATCCCGTCGCCATCGTGAGTGGCTCTCAGGGCTGGTAAAGTTGACATTTATTTCGGTTTTTAGTCCTTCGAGCACACCCATCCGAGTGACCACCACTGGCAATGCGTCGCTATTCCACGGTGTACCGGACTGGATCTACGAGGAAGAAGTCTTAGCGCAGGATTATGCGCTGTGGTGGTCCCCTGACTCATCCAAAGTCGCGTTCCTTCGCCTAGACGAAACCGCTGTCGAGGAATATCGGTTTCCCATTTATAACCCAACCGAGGACTCCTACGCCGTTATCCCATATACGGAAGACGTGGTAATTAAATACCCAAAGCCAGGCTACAATAACCCTCTCGTAACGGTGCACGTTTTTGATCTTGAAGCTTATCTAGGTCGGTTGGAATCTGCATCAACCTCCGATGCAGGTGAGGCTGTTGTCGACCTCAGATGGTCCGAGAGCTTCTCTTCGAATAACAGCATCATTAGTCAAGTTACTTGGGTTGATAATTCGACATTGGTATTGAAGGAAGTCACAAGGGCGGCTGATCACGGGAACGTCGTGCTGTTTGATCTGGGTGCTGCCACCTCCGGGGGGGTTGCGACGGGCAAAGTCGTTCGGAAGCTTGGCATCGACGGCGAAGAGGGTGATGAGGGCTGGATTGATGCAGTTAGTGATCTCTTGACTGATGCATACCCTGGGACTCGTTTCATTCGCACGCTGATAGGGACAGAACATCCACCCAGTCCCACCAAACCTGCGGTCTGGCGATTCTCCTGCTTACCTGGACATCGTGCCCACCCAAGATGGATACAATCATATTGCCCTCTTTGACCCAGCCACTTCCTCCACACCGCGTTTCCTTACTTCCGGTGCCTGGGAGGTTACAAACGGTATTCAGGCGGTGGATACCCAGCGGGGATTGATGTGAGCTCTAAAATTTTAATGTCCGTTGGCTTAGTCCGCACACGATGCTGAAGAGGTGCATTCGACCAGTTATTTCCAAGCTGCACGTTCGTCTATCGAACGTCATCTGTACTCAGTTCCGATCTCATCACCGAGCACTGACTCACTCATTCCACCTACCCTCCTAACCGATGATTCGACGCCGTCTTCCTATTCTGCCAGCTATTCGCCTGGTGCGGGGTTTTATTTGCTAAATTACTTGGGCCCGGATGTCCCGTGGCAGAGGGTAATCGATGTCAGCAACCCAGGTAATTTCGATGTCGCACAGGATCGATGACGATTCACCGTTCCGATATACAGACTTTGATTATGTCCTCAACGACAACGCCGCGTTGAACGCTACCCTTGGGGAGTTCGAGGCAGCAACCATCACGTACTCGACGATAGATAGCGATGGTTATGGTGCACCATGTGTTTCTGATTTCAAATACCCTGTTGCTTACCAGAATGTAGAGCTCAACGTGAAGGAAATGCGACCGCCTAGAATGGATGACTCTGGACGCACCAAGTACCCGGTCTTGTTCCTTGTGTGGGTTCCGAGTTTTCGTTCGCTCGTCTCTTTTCTGATTTTTTAAACATAGTTATGGTGGTCCTGAGAGCCAAAAGGTCGACGTCACCTACACGCGTGACTGGCACCATTACCTCGTCTGCACCCTCCAGTACGTCGTCGTCACCGTCGACGGACGTGGGACTGGGTACAAGGGACGCCAATTGCGCAATCCGGTCCGATACAACATGGGGTTCTGGGAAACGCGGGATCAGATCAATGCCGCACGGTGTGTTCTGTGCTTCCTTTTTTTTTCCCTCCCCTTCCCGCTCAAGTTGTTACCCAGGATCTGGGCGGGCAAGGATTACGTGGACCCAAAGCGCATCGGCATATGGGGTTGGGTGAGCGCGACCTGCACTGCGATCCACTCTAGATTCCTCATGTCTGTCGACTGTTAGTCCTATGGAGGCTTCATGGCGTCCAAGGTCGCCGAAGCGGATGCGGGAATCCATTCCCTGGCTATGGCTATAGCGGTCAGCTGGGGATTCGCCCTGTCCCGTCTCGCTGCTCAACTCCTTTTTTTATATAGCCCGTCACGAGCTGGCGATTGTACGGTAAGCGGAACTTTGCATCGCCAGGCTCACACGGGTGGTTTTTCATCCCGCGGTCGTAGACTCGATATACACGGAACGGTACATGGGCCTTCCGGACGATAACCCCGCCGGATACGTCAATGCATCGATCTCACACGTGGAGGGGTTCAAGAACATCGACTTTTTGTTTGCCCACGGGAGCGGAGACGACAACGTTCATCTAGCTCATTCTACACACCTGCTGGACATGCTGACGAAGGAACAAGTCCGGAATTTCAGATTCAGGTTGTTTACCGACAGGTAAAACTCGCAACGATACACCCCGTCCATGTTCCACTGATCCCTGGCCTGCACACAGTGACCATAGCATCAGCAAGAGAGGTGCTCGCAGGGAGGTGTACGAGTACATGGCACTCTTCCTCTTGGAGAAGTGGGGCAAGGGAGGTCGCCGCCGCGGATGGTGACAGACATGAGGATCTTCGATTCCCTCCCGAAGAGAAGCGCCATGTGTATACAGTAAAAACATTGCTTGTTGACATAATCGAACCAGGATCTCGCGCGAGGCTTTCTTGTCTTTCTTAGCGACCCTGCAGAGTAGGAGGGATCCGTGTGCTCGTTCGAGTGCTGGGGGCGGTGACTTGATTCGCCGTCGCTCCACCTGGGCGCAACACGCTTGAACATGTGTTTCACCTCGCCGCCCGGCCTTGAGCGCGCCGCGATGCTGGGTCGGCGGACGGCCATTGCCCCACCTCACCGTTCCGGTTGACCGAGTGGGTCGACTCCCACCGTGACGGGGTCCTTTCTCCTCGTTCCCTTCCCCCTTTACCCCACAGCGATCATGGGCGCCTCGACACGGGGCTCGACAAACCTTTTCATTCCGTCCACGTCTGCCCGCAACTGGCTGGCTGATCTACCCTTTCTCTCGGCTTCGTTCATGTCACCTACCCCCCTCCCATCTCCCTCAGGACGCGCACGACACGCATGCTCGCCGTGGACGAGGCACGAGGTGCGCCTCGCTTCCGAGCGGTCGCCAGACCGGGAACGTGACGTGCCGGTTTGAAAGGGGGGCGAGGTCGTGCGTCTCGGCCTTGCCTGACCTCGTCCCCCCCCTCCCCCTTTCTCCTCGCTTCTAGGGACGATGGGCGAGGGAAAACACAGACAAGGTGCCCGGCAGAGGTTCGTGCAGCGGCCCACTTGCCCCGTCATCCGGAACCGAACAGGGGGCTGCACCACGCTCGCGCTCGGGGCTATGTCCTCCGACCCCCCCCTTCCAAATCCCAGCCCGTGAGGTTGGCTCGATGGGCGGGGGAAACGAGTGTTGCGCCCGGAGCAGGTGTCTGTCTGCATGTATGCGCGAACCGGTGGCATGCAGTTCTGTGGGCGTGTGCCCGCTTTTTTTTTTTTTTTTTTCGTTCGACGCGTCCATCCCGGGTCCGAGTGGATACTGCATCCGTGGACCCGCGGGCAGAGTCGACGTGCGCTCTCCACGCGAAGAGGTGACTTTTTTTTTTTTTTTTTTTCTCTCTCTCTTTTTTTTCCACATTTTTGACAGGTGACGGGCATGCACGTCTCGTCGTCAGACTCGGCGACGACGACGACCAAGCCGACACGCAACGACACGCGGTACCGAGCCTGCCCTTCCCCACCGTGCGCTCATGGGCCGAGGCCAAGGCGAGGGACGTGCGCGACACGTCCAGCAGTGCGCTCGTGCGTAATAGCGTGCTGATCAGTTTTGATCGATCGATGACCAATCTGGCCTTGCAGCCTCCGCGCTTGGGCTCGTCCTGTTTGCTCCCCCTCCCCCCCCCTCTCAATTTAGCCGGCCGGCGCGCCCACGCTCGGATACGGGTAGGGAGATGCTCGGATGCCAAGGTGGGTGTCCGAGGAGCTCGCTGGGGCCAGCCTACGCGTCGTCGGCCAGACCCGCGTTCCATGGCAACCGCACGCGCCGCTGTTTCGAGTGGCCTCCCACCTGGGGGGGGGGATCCCCGGGGGTTTCAGGTTTCGCGCCCGGAAGCGCCGGGCAACACGGCGCGCCGCGAACAAGAAGACACAACGTGTCGGCGGCTGCCTAGACCGCCCATGGGGCGAGTCTGGTGTCTGGTGGTCCCCCTCGCTCGCGCCCTTGGCGAGTCCACCTTGTCGTACTTTGGAGCGTCCGCGCACGGGGGCGCTTTATTCGGTGCGAGGGCATCAAAGATAGCCGGGGGAAAAAAGAAGACGGCTCGTGTGTGGTTGGAGATGACGACACGCGCTCATATCCGTGCGCCGGGTGTCTTTTCTGCCCTCTCTTTCTCCCCTCAGCGTAGCGAGTTGCCTCGAACGCTCTGGGCGGCGAGGGACGACCGGGGTGAGTGAACGTAATTTTCCGTGCACTGAAGTGGGTGATCCCAGGATGTTTCCTTTGGATCCCCTATCCGTTGGTGACCCTCCCGAGACAAAAGTGCGTCGAGGGCTGCGTTGGGTCGTCGCAGACCACGGATCCCCCGCGTTCACAGACGACGAGGGATCGATGTCGGCCCCTCTCGATCTTGTTATTTTTCATGTTGGCCGTGGTATGCCAGCGCTTCACGATCACATGGCCGAGGGCGTCCACGCGTTGCCAGTGGGCGCACGGCACGACCGTCGAACAAGCAAGCTTGCAATGGATCCGCGCGCGCTTCAAGCTGGCCATCGTGCGCCCGTCTCGTCGTACAGACACGCAGGACACCATGGACACGTCGCGCGCATGTGACCGTCTTTTTTTTGTTTCTCTTGCCTGATCGTCCTCGGCGTCCACTTGGCATTATCTGAATCCCTGGGTCGTGGCGCACAACCACCACATGCGGTGACGTCTCCCTTTTGGCGTTTTCAGCATCAGGGAGGCAATGGGCCCCTCTGAGTCCCCCTGTTGTCCGTGTTTATTTTTAACCTGTCATACGGACGGCTCACTCATATGAGCTATATATACTCCAAGTGCTCGGCTATCAATGTACGGCCTCCCTAGTAACCCATACTCCCTTAAAAGACATACTTTTGTGTCTGTCCCAACGGGGAGGGAGTCAGCCGTCATCTGTAAGATTGTTACGACATGGATGCTATCGTACGTTGTGCACCATCCAGTTCGCGCCCGCAGGCATCACAAAAGGGGGACAATCTCGACAATGCAACCTCTCGACAAAGCAATGGCATATATATACGTGCTCTGAATTCACCCACATATAATTCAACGAGGTACCAAACACACCCTGTCAACATATCTGCACTTCAAGACACAATGCTAACCCTTGTTCAAAAACGAGAAGAAGAAAAATGCGACCAGCAAGCAAAATGCAAAATAGCCTCATACCCTTTTGGATTATGTGTCCACCCGAGAAGAAAAATAAAAAAAAAAGGCTGGTAACTGGATTGCAAAAAAGAGGTATCGACGAGATGAGGCTCGTTAGCCGGTGGTGTAAAAGCGCACCTCATCACGTAGATGAGGTCTTTCACGGGGTAGGGCCATCGCTGTCACAGTTTGCAGGAAAAGGGCGGGGTAATTGAACAAATCCCGGGGGGAAGAGCACAAAGGGGATGAAGGACAACGCGACAGAGCAGACCAGTCTGGCGTCGCGACGGAACAACGGCAGAAGCTAGAATGCGCCAAGGCAATGGGGGTAACTGAGGGTAAAGATGGCGCTCAAAGATGATACAATGATAAGTAGATCGAGGGAAATGGTACAGTGCTCAAAATGTGACAGCACCGGCGAAGCACACATGGATTGCGGCATAGAAGGTGGCTAGATTCCGCCATAGGCATCGCGAGCTTCATAGGCGGCGGCGGGTGGTTGATCGTGTGCCGGAACACCCTGCGAGTGCGTTGTATAAGCCGTGGCAACCGGGCCAGCGACGGCACCCGGTGCTGGATTCGCTTGAGGGGGATCGTCAAATGGACTTGGTAAAGGATCGTCTGGCAATTCCTGGGGAACCTGTCCGTTGGGGTTGGAAGTGCCCAGCTGGCGTGAGATGTCAGCATATTGAGCAGCCTGATACGGAGAAACACTGGAACGGTTGAGGTCGATATAATGAGCATTCGGGTCACGCGTGGTGGGAGGTACGGGAGGAGGGGCAAATCCAACGGCGGCGCTTTGCTGGCGGGTAAGGTACCCCGCATTTGAGGGTTGTCTACCGACCTGTTGCACAGAGTTGTATTCAGGGTAACCCATGGGTGATGTCGCATAAACCTGCTGCGGGGGAGAGCCAGAGAGCTGAGCCATCTCGGGTGGGTATGCAGACTCCTGAGGGTATCCACCGTAATTGCCGTAGAAATTCTGACCACCATGGCCACCCTGGGCAGCGAGGGCAGGGGAGACATTGTGGCCCTCGATCATGGTTGGTGGACGAGGGTCGTAAGGCTGCGGGGGTCCGACGGGATCATCCACCAGCATAGCGGACTGACGCTTGAAGGCATCGGCGTCAAAGTCGTCCACGTCACGGTCCCTCTGACGACGCTGGTGAATGATTTCAGTGAGACGAGCAGGTTGACAATGTGGCATCAGAGACGCACAATGCACCAGGTGAGAAGAAACCCGAGGACGGCAAGACCAGCAAGAGTCCCGGCGACTGCACCTATGATCAGACCCGTGTTGACACCACTGGAAGAGCCAGTGGGAGAGGTGGTGGACGCGGAGGGGGCCAGGGAGGATGTCGTCGTGAACGGGTGACCGGCGATATGGGTGGTGACGACGACCCCATAGGACGAAGCTGGGGTCTAGACGGATATAAACAACAGCATTGACGAGGGAACAAGGACAGCTTACGGAACCGACCGGGGGGGTCGAGGCAGCAGAGGACGTGGCGGCGGTGGCGGAGGACGAAGCGGCGGCGGAAGAGCGCGCCGAACTCGAACTCGACGAAGAAGAGGCGGGGGCGGAGGAGGGTGCGGAGGAGGAAGCAGAGCTGGAAGTAGAGACGGCAGGAGCGGAGGAAGAGGCGGGAGACGAAGAAGCTGCCGAGGACTGGGTCGTGGCAGGGGCTGGTTCGGGTGTGGGGGAAGAGGCAGAGTCCGAGGATTTGGCTGTCAAAGGGGCGAGTGAGAGGAGGACATGGACGAGGGCACGGAGACGGACAGTTGGAGAGCACAGACGAGGGGGGGTCTACACTGTCGCGGACAGCGTGGCGACGGGCGCCATGCTGGGCGCGCCTGTACACGATGTTGTGGCGAGCCAACATGTTTTTGCAAGTTCGTAAGGAGCGAAAGAAAAAGAACGGACGATCCCTGGCGAGGAAGAGAGCGA
>JBBPLS010000156.1:5844-47195 GCA_038089895.1 Boletellus ananas | reverse complement strand
AAAGCGTCTGTCAATGCGGAATCACGTGACGAAATGGCGACCAATGGGAAGGTGCACAGCCCGTGCGTATGGGCCTCCTCAGTATCCACGACTTGGACCCACCCACCATTGGAGGCCCCCATGCACCTAAGTGAGCATGTCGCATTGATGAGTAGGTACTTGCTTTGCTGACATGTCAGAGCCCTGGCCTTTGTTCAGGGTCGGAGTATCACTGAGCCTGCGCAACTAAGGCTGAGCGTACGTCAAGCTTCCTGAAGCATAGCACCCGTTTTAAGTCGTCCCAATCATTCTCATGACTCATCAACGGCCTGACCCAGCCTGATCGAATATAAGCAATCTGGTCTACCCTCGACCTCCATCCGCCTTACCGTTCTACGAGACTCAACTACGTCGCCCACTATGCTGTCTCTGGGGAATTCAACACGAGTCCCTGTCAACGTAACAACACTGTTATTGTATGTTCTCCCTCCCGTCATTTGTTATCTTGTAATGGCGGTGTTGGTTATCACGCCTGGGACGCGTGGTGCCCGAGTTGCATTATGGCCTGCCGTCTGTTTTCTAGCACTACGTACAGTGGCCTCGGTCGACATGTCACTTAGCAAGCCCTGGCAAAGAGCCATAAATACTGCCTTGGTGGCAAGTCTTTCTCCAGATAAGCCTCTTCGACTCTATGCTCACTTGGTTTTCCTTCCAGCACTATATGTTTTGCATTGTTGTCCGTACCCTTGACTGGGCGTTGGAAGCGAAGCCCCTTGTACGACACCTCCGTCCTGCAAACAGTGCTCCATCGACCATCGCAGATATTTTTGACCTTGTCACAAACTTGCGTGGTCATGGCTGGAACTGGTCTCATGGAGTACACATTCCGCAAGAAACTCGTCCAATCGATCGTATGGGATTTACCTTGCACACTTTTCTCTCCACAGCTGGGCATGCCTTCCTGTGTGGCGTCTTGCACCGGGCAGTCTTGTCGTTTTCTGGTGTCGGGTCCACCATTCACGGATCGACCATCTTTGACGATACCCTTCCCCTCCTACCAAGGTACCTCCGAGCGAGCATCATTTCGATCTTTACAGGTATCCTCGCCTACGTGTCGATGCAACTGTTTTACGATCTGGGTACCCTGCCTGCCGTTCTTTTCTTGGGACAAAACCCTACTCAGTGGCCTCCCATATTCGACGCCCCATGGCGCGCGACATCGCTCATCGATTTCTGGGGCCGCAGGTGGCACCAATGGAACCGCCGTATGCTCCTCTTCTTAGGTGGCTACCCACTCTCCGTTTTCCTCGGTCGCGCGGGAATGATCCTTGGTACATTCATTGCGTCCGCGGTCTTACACGACATCTCGTTGCTCAGCCTCGACACTCGCACAGAATTCTGGAGGATGTTAGTGGGATTTGGAATGATGGGTCCGGGGCTGCTTGCTGAGCGGGTGTTTTACAAGTTGACGGGGAGGAAGGTGGGTGGGATAGTGGGGTGGCTATGGACGATGTCGTGGCTGGTGCTGTTGGGCAGCGTGATGACCGAAGGGTGCGCCAAGGCGGGAGGACTCGGGGACTGGACCCTGATTGACTCTGTCGGGTCAGTGCGGGCGCTGGTGGAACGTTTTGTAACCGTGTTTGATTCGTGGTTACATACCATTCGGTGAAGAACGCTCGGGATCGGGTATCCTTGGAAAGGCAATGCTGACGAAGATCTTTGGAGTAATCTATCCAGAGGGTGTCAGCATGCATGAGTGTGCGATATAGCCAGTCTAGACGGTCGTCGAGTGAAGCAATACACCGGACCACCAGTTGTCTGTAGCGGCCCCCATTTGCAGAAGAGGACCAGGGTTAGGTCTGGCATCAGCTCTCCTGGTCACCCCAGTCCCACCAGGCCCGGGCAAGTGGAAGGGCGTGGGAAGATGTATATACAAAAATGGTAATTGGCCAAGGACGAGGAGGATGAGGATGGACAGGATGAGGAAGATGAAGTGGAGGTGACATGTGCAGAAACGGAACGTTGCTGAAGTATGTGCGCGAATCAATGTTGTGCAGGAAAGATTGCATCTAGAGCGTCAGCCACGGATCTAAGTCGTCTTGGACTCCTAGGTTCTAATTTCTTGATATCCAAGAAATAGGTATAGATTGGCTTGTGTTGTAAAACGACATCAAGGGAGACAACAGCAATAGCATCGACATCGTCGTGACTCGCTTGCTTGGCGCAATCTCACGGACTCACACCCCACGCAACCACCCATCAAAACCGAGTACCAGACGCTCTATCCACGCCCCCACTGACGCAAGCACTGGTAATGACGGCAGGCCATCCACGAGGGTCGCTGGACCTTCGAATCCGCCTCCTCCCACCGTTGCTGCTGCTGCTGCTGCTGTCCTGACGACGCCTTCGATCATCACGCTCCCCAACGAGACCATCCACGCCATTGTCCACACCCACCCAAGCACGCCACCCAACTTGCGGCCTGTCGCCCTGTAGAATCCGTACTCGGCAAGCACCGCTGGGGCCATCCCTCCGAACCCGACGTACATCCGCCACGACTCCGCAGCGCCGGTATTGGCGTCCCATGCGCGCAGAAAGACGTCATGCATGAGCGCAGAAACGGCGAACGCACCGAGCACGGCGCCCGCCCGTCGTCCGAGGAGGAGGGAGAGCGGGCGCCCACCGACGCAGAGGAACGTGCGGCGACACCACTGGTGCCACCTCCATCCCCAAAAGTCGGTGAGGGACGTCGCACGCCATGGCGCGTCGAATGCGGGCGGCCACTGCGCGGGGTCCTGGCGGAGCACAAGCACGGCAGGGACGGTGAAAAAGTCATAGAGAACCTGCATGGACGCGTAGCCCAAGAGCGCGGAGAGGAAGGAGAAGACGCCCGCGCGGAAGTAACGCGGCACCAACGAAAGAGAGGTATCAAAAATCGTTGGCTGTTTCAAGTTGGTAGTAGGGTTGAGGCCAGGAAAGGACAGGAGTGCGCGGAGCAGGGCACCAGACAAAAGGGCATGCCTGGTTGCCGAAAAGAGAGCGCAGAGGGTGAATGCGACACGATTGGACGGGCGTTTGTCGTGCGGAACGTGAAGCCCATGGGACCAATTCCAGCCGATACCACGACAATTTGCAGCGAGGTCGATAACGTCCATGATAGTTGATGGAGCACTGTTTGCGGGGCGGAGTTGTCGCACGAGGGGCTCATTTGCCAACGTGAAGTCGATCGCACGACCAACAACATTGAACATGGCACACTAGAGGGAAAATCAGTATGTAGATCTGTCCTCCGAAGTGACATTCGGTGCGGTGTGTATCGAAAGACGCTTACGACGAAGTAACCGTTCAGGATTTTCAGCCCGGGCTCGCCAAATGAGACGTCCACTGAAAGTACTGCTCGCAATGCCAACAATGCGATGATGGGAAGTAATGCGACCCGGGCAGCACGCGTCTTGGGCGCCATTGCCAAGGCTGCCACAGCATGACCGCAAGCCATCGGAGGGAGGACGTACGACACAAACGTTGTCATGTCGACATGAACCCTTGTCGATGGAACTCCAAGAGCGTCTCGCAAGGCCAGCATGAGGTGGGACAAGACTGCCGGCAGGTGTTGAGCCTCGTGCTGAACCATCTTTGGTCGATGGCTTGGTCGAACTCTGAACTTGACCCGAATCGGCTACCGAGGGCGGTGCGGCGCCTCATTGCGGAAGGAAAAAGAAAAGGCGACAGAGGGTCGTCTCTGCAACCAGATCCAGCCCACGAGCGGCTGAGGTTGTATTGCATTGATTTGTAGGAATCGGATCGTCAGATGACCGCAGAAGCGTGCTTGAAACGTCCAGCCTCGAATGGTCAACGTTGTCAACTTTCAAACAGTATTGTCCCCGGAAACCGTTGCCTGGCACATTCCGTCTGAAACGCAAATGTTCCCAGGCATGCTCACCCCACACTTATTCGACCACAACTCCCACCGACTGCGGGGACCTTGGAATGTGAACCATGTGGTGACTAAGGTACAAGAGTCTAGGTTGTCATGAGTTCGCGGAAGTTTCACCCGGAGCAGTCGTAGGCGGACGTACTGGAGCCACTTTCACACCAACGAGGATCTTCAAAACACAGGCATAGTGATCCTCTACCTGTTGGTTCCACCGGCATGATGCTCGCGGCTCAAGTATGAGTGTCTCGAACCGTACCTTATCTCACCCGGGTGGTAATGCCACCGCAGTATGGTGCTTCAAGACAACTAAAAAAGATCCACCAAGATTTGCCGAGTAGCGCGGATGAAACGGCCAGGACTGCATATATAAGTTTTGGACTATGACAAGTTGTGCCATGTCCTATGTTCCGCTTGGGTCTTCCGACCATTCACGGACACCAACAGTGCGTTTGCAACTTCCAGTCTAATGACTTCGATGGCGCAAGAGGCTCTGAAACATGCATGTGTTAATTACTTTTCAAGTGGCCCACCTTTCTCTTCTCTGTGAAGACGGAGTAACTAACCCCCGTTCCCAGTCGTTGCAATCACTGTAATCACTTATGATTACCGTCAGTGCTAGTCTTTTCAAGTCGATGAATTTAGGCGTAATCGCTCTTCTCCATAGTGCTCACGCTCGGACGTGAAGCGAGTATCTCATTCTATTACCCTGTTTCCTTGCCATGCTGATCAAGGACTGGCAAAAGGTCGAACTTATTTGGGTCCGTAAACCATCTTCCGCCTGATTTCCGGCTGACACAGGCGCAGAGGAGGTCGCGATCGCTTATGTCGTTCCTTTATGTCGTCATTCGTTACCTTGGTGTTTCCCTGGCGATGTGAGCATTGCCGTTACTTTTCTGTGACTTGGCTGAAACTGCTTTTAGTCTAAATGCAACATGTACGCCTGTTACCCTATTTCATTTTCGGATTTGAGCATATCGTCCGTGTTTATTAACAGGGGGAGCTACCGAATATACAACCCTGCTTGTACGTCACACTGTCACTAAGCCGGCCCCTCGCTCACTTTTGATTTGTAGCCGTATGTGCCTTGATCATGTCTCAGTGCCTCTCACGAAAAAACGTTTGTTCGCTATAGATGTGAGTGCCGATGTATGTATCGAGTTTGTGTTGAAGACCGTGCTTCCAGGTGTTTTTACTTTCAAACTGATCAACTGGGGAAGCTACATATACATGCTAGCCCTAGAGGGTATGTTCAAAATCCTCATACCGAAAGACATGACAGCAAATCCCATGTATAGCGACAATGGTACTACGAATATTCGCGATGTACAACAAATCCAAAAGCCTCTTGTGTGTTCTTGTTGCGTTATTCCTACTAGTCGTCGCCGTAGAACTCGTCAGCACCGTATTATACTTTGGCCCGACGAACGGTATACATGGTACGCTTTTTTTTAACCTTTGTTTGACTGTCCGTCATGTCCCCTCACGGTGACTGCACGTGCCAGCAATGGGAGACCGAATATCCCACGAGAAGCCTTGCACCGCCAAGTTTTCGTTAAGTCCCCTTGTGTACATCTACTTCCTGATCCCAGGCATCCTGTTCGACGCCGTCCTGACGGTGCTTGCGATCGCGAGGTTGGGCCGACACGTGGTCGACATGAAGGAAACCTTTGGCGAGTGGAAGGTGAATAACTGTCTGCAGACCCTCGCACGGGACAGCGTGCTCTACTTTGTCGGGTGCGTCCACAGATCTTCTGGAATACGGCGACCGATGGACTGTTGTGTACCTTCTTCATATACACCAGCAACCTGATCTACCGGCCGTTTAACCTCATCCTGCTGACCGAACTTCCGGTACGTCGTTGCCGTCGCTGTCGATGCCTTTCGTCTTCATCCATGGACACGTTCACTCATCTCTTTCCCTCGTGATTTGCTTTGATTTTGTCCGGCCGGCTTACAGCCGGTGTGCAAGGCAATCGCGCGGACGTTTTGTGCAATCGAACCATTCGTGCTCCCCCCGCGACTCGTCCTCAGCTTTCGCGCGTACCACTCGCAAACGTCCATGGTAGATGCAGACGTAGACTGGACCGTAGGAGGGTCACGGGGGACTCTGGGTGGAAAGCGTGGTATCTGGGACGGGCGACTCGAGCAGCGGAAGGGAATGATTGGCTAAGAAAAAATGCATGTAGTGTGTGTGTGTGCACGGTGTCCCCAACGAGAGGACGAAGATATGAGTTATTGTAAATTGTCCGCGAGTTGCTCTTAGATGTATAGAAACGTCGGGCGGAAACAATGCATGCCCATGTGTTTGTGCACGATATGTACATATGTTCACTCACCATGGAGCTGGTCCTTGAAAGTAGAAGGGGAAGATGCAGGGCGCTTGGGTGGAGTTGGCGAGTGTCCTTCGACGTTCATGTCGCGATGGCGCCGGTGAGACAGGCCAACTCCATGGGGGATCGGACTATGCGTGCACGCTGTTGGGCTGTCTCACTGGCAGATCTCGGTGGCCATCAAGTTTGGGTCGTCGGATCCCCGCCAGAAGATCCGGTTTGTTCCCTTGTGCGCCCACCGCAACATCGCCGCACGACAAAGCCGTTCTAAAGAGGCGGGGTTTATCGTCCTACATTTGTGTTTCATGTTTCGCGCGCTGTGTTACACAGTGCTAGTCAGTCTCGGTGGACACATCCGAACGCTACGAGTAATTTTGCACTCCGTCCGTGTCCACGCTAGAATGAGGGAAGGGGGATGTGTCGTCGCTACACGATTTGAATGGGTGATTTGGAAGGAGAAATGAGATCACATACTACCTAATGGTACAAGGGTGGGCCTCGGGACGATCCAGAGAGGGGGCCAATTGTTCAAGGGTGCGAAGGTTGAGGGTTGTTATGACTAATCGTGTCGGACCGGCCTAGTGGGACCTACCAAATACCGTGGTGAAACATCATGACGTCCTCTACCGCTGGTCAGCGAGTCCAGGGTTTTCCCCTCTTCCCCATAAAATCCGCGTGGTTATCGAGTTGATGCTTGGATGCAAACATTGCGAAGTCGGCATTCAGGTCATTGACTACACCTTTACCGGTGGAGACAGTGATCGTTGTCGAGGTAGGAGATGGTACGCCTTTTACCTAATCCGGGCCGATAGCCCTTGCGAGGGCGGCGATCTCAACAGCCGCACACGGCGACCCAGATACGACCGGTATGACCCGTCGGGCCATCCAGTGACTCATTTCTCATGATCACCGATCGTCTAGGTCTTCAGCGTGGGCCCTGATCCTAGCTAAACATCGAATTTCGTGGATTATTCAAGGAAAGGGACCCAGGAAACAATAATGTCAGTTTTCGAGTCTTGCACGAGCCCACAGATCACTGTCAACAAAGGCGACCCCTAGTCACGCCATTCAAGATAAGCTCCTCGCCAGAGCACACATAGATTAATATGGTATGATGTGGCTCCATCTCATCTCCACGAGTCGTGCGCCAAAACTTGAGCGAGTATGTTAGCCGTGGTAAAAATATCAGATCAGAACATAATCTCAACCTTGCTTTGGGTTTAGGAGTATTCAGGTGGCTGCGACCCCAGTTCATCCCAATCCCAGCCTCGAATCGATCGTAGACGCGCAACCTCGTCCCTTAGCAGCTCAACTTGCCCCAGGATCTCAGAAGTACTATGCGATTGCGTGTCGTACGAGAGCACTGCGGTGGTAGGTGGGGTGGAAGTCGAGGGCTGGCCATGCTGGCTTGAGGATGGCACCGCCGGTGGCAATGCCCATGTTTTGCTCCTCGATCCGGACTGGAAGACAAAATATGTGGACATGAGATCAGTTTGCACATGCAAGTTAAGACGCCGGCAGGGTGCTTTCTCGTACCTCAATAACAGCGGGAGCCGGGCCCGGCGGCGCCATATGAGAGGGTGGAATAAATGGATCCACCGCAGCTATTTGAGGCGAGGGCATTCGATCTCTGGTCCGTCGCTTGTATCGCCAGTAACACAATACGGATGCGATCAGAAGTAAGAGGATGGCTGACCCCGCAACTGTGCCGCCAACAATAGCGCCAACATCGAGCTTTGAAGACGTTGTGGGTGCTCCTGACGAAGTTGATGAGGTCACAGCAGTCCCAAGGCTCGGTGTGACAGCGGATGTCGTCAGAGGTTCGGAGTTCGTGTTCGTGCTAATCATTAGAGACACGGGCGGGCGCGTATGAAAAGAGGCCGTAGTAAACGGGGGACAAGACGAGAGACATACGTATAAATCAAGTAGTCAAACAACATCAACACGCCGTTCGAGTCCGCGGAAACGTTCATAGGCATAACTAACATCGTGTGCTGGCCATACGGTATAGAACTGTTGGCGTACACTGTTTGGTTGTACTCGAAATCCGTGCCCGTGGGGGCTTTGTGTGTGAATAAAGATACTGGGGTGCCATCCAGAACGAATTCGACATTGGTGAACGTGATGGCGTGGGGAACGTAGCCTGAAAGTATAAAGAAGATGTACAACGCGCTCCCTATTGCAAAAATCGTTATCAAGGCAAACCATTGAATGGATGGCCCAACGTGCCCGTGAAAGTAAACTCGATCGCTTGTGTGATTGAGCTGTTCCCGGGATAGTATGTTGCGTCGTGCCATGTACCAGCATACACCATAGATGGATCCAGATGAACGTTACACGTTGAACAATTGTTGCCCTGATTCCAATCAAATTTGGAGGGTAGGTAGTTGGGCACGACGGTGCCGGTCAACACTGCGTCGTCGACAGTGACATTCTGAAGAGCAGCGGAGGCGAAGTTGACAAACAGAATGGTACCGACCTCCACCTGTCCAAAGAGCACCATGCGCCAACCTCAGGGAGTAGAACTTGGAAGAGGATAAGAGGTCGGATTATGACCAGTGCCAGCGATGGACCCAAAACTGCTGTGGAGAATATATACACTGGCCAACCCGCTCAATGCCCAAGCAACCTCCCAACATCGCCCGAGCTATCGTCGGCTGTGGAGATGGAAGCCAGAAGTGTTCCACTGGGTGGTCAGTGATTGATTTCATATCGGCGAATTGATCGTTCGCACGCCGGGTCGCTTCCCGGCCGTACTACCCAACAGATTTCGAGCAAGTGGTGCGAGTCTCTCAAACTTACTTCGGCGCCGATAGCCAATCGTATCAAGACGAGTTGCAATACCCATGATAGCGCCCTCGTGTTAGATTCCCTCGTGCAAAACAAGCATCCGTGAGGATCATGATGGTTGTCAATGCGGGAGATGAGATTTGAGATATCATTCTTCATCTGATGTATTGGCAACCAATAGCTATGCGCTGGGTACAAGATATGGTCGGTCAGACCCTTTGATCCCTCTTCTCAGGCCTTTCCATGGCCCCCATTAGGCTGCTATTCAGACTCGGGATACACATGTATCTTGTTCTGTTTTCCAGACTTGCATTTGCCACCTTGCAGAATGTCACTGTCGACGACGCTGTTTTGGCAGGCCCCGTTGTGCCACAGTACTTGCCCTCTGCAACATCGTGGAATCAAGGCAACAGTTGCTCGCTTTGCCTCGCTAAACCAGATCCCTCGCAAGCGTACAATGGCACATGGCACGATACGACGTTCGCGCCAAACTCTGGAATTTCTCAAGCGGTCCAGTTTACTTTCGAAGGTCGGTTCCGTCATGTCTCATTTGATGTCACTGACACCATTGACACCGCAGGAAGTGCCCTGTACATATTTTTCATTCTCGCAAACACCGTTCATCGTGCCGAAACACTCACTGACGTGGTTTTCTACCTGGACGAGATTGCAGTCGGCACATTTGTGCACGTCCCATCGACTACCACCGACTATCAGTACAACGTACCAGTCTACATCAACGAGTCTTTATCCTCTGGCAAGCATGAGATGATCATCGAACCTGTCAATTCAGGGAATGCGGTGTTGATGTTATTTGACTACCTGGTTTATACGTCCGTCCTATCTTTTTTGTCACGCAGGAGGTCATCTCATGGACTTGTCAGCACGGATACGAATAATCAAACGACACCCGGCGTCCGGGGCACGATCCCAAGTCAAAATACTGCTGCCATCATTGGTGGTACAGTGGGTGGGCTTGCTGCTCTTGTGCTTGTGACGGTGTCTCTGTTGTGTTATCGGAGATATAAAAAACGCAGGAGCCTGCATCGGCTTTTCCCATTGAAAGGGGGGGCTGTGCTAGGATCGCTAGATACAGTGGCTCCTAGTACGATGCCTTTCGTAGCGGGCACTTCAGCAAGTCCTCACTGGGTGGGGTCGCATGCTCCACAGGTACGGATGGTATTCGTCCATTTTTATTGCGTTGTCTCAGCTTAGTTCTATTTGGTAGCTAAGGAACAGCTCACCGGTGACACTGCGTCCTCCAAGTCCGGCAGTCTCTTTTGACCCGCCTTCCACGGCATCTTCATTTGGTGACAACGCCGCGCTTCTTGAGCAGGTTGCATTACTCAGGGAGGAAGTATCTCGTCTCCATCATCTGCAAGGTCACAACCGAAATGGTATTGTGGGAGCGAAGGGTGTCCCCTGAATATTCCTTGGGTCGCCGTGGTAGCAACCTTTTCTTATATATTTGTCTTCTAGACGCATGTGTGAATATTCACTATCCAGTTGCTATCCCTATTCGTGCGCACCATGGCTTTCATGGAAGTGCCTCTCAATTTGACGGCACTGGACTCTATCTCTTGTTGCGTTGGGTGATCATGTGCGATATAAAGCGCCTCGAGCCTGCCCCGCGAGTCACTTCGAGATGGACCCACGTCGTAGGTTCGTTCAAGTTGTGAATTTTGAATCCTTTGGCCGTCACATCGGCAGAACTGCCCTGTTTCATAGCGATTATTCTCGCTATCGCTTTCGGCATCCTTGATCATCCTCCCCATATTTTTCTTGTATGTTCCTTTCTACGCTTCCACTCACCTCTATTTGCGAGGCTATCGCTCGGATATTCGAACCCATATGTCGATGCATGACATAGACCGAGCTCGGTTGGGACGTCCGTGACCCATACTAGTGCTCACTCTTGGCGTGATCCTTTGCATCGCCAGCTCGAGACCGCTACCTATCCCGCCCCCTTGCTCAGCCCTAATGCTCGGAGATCACACCCAAACGTGAGCAACAGCCCAAGCTCTCTCGCACACAGACTTGGGACCATAGCCAATGGCTGGCCATGGTACCAGCCCGCTTAATTACTTGACACATGCATTAGTAGCTCTCGCGGGTGCGCGCAGCAATCTAGATACACATACGCTCAATTGTTCTCGACGAGAAAATCTTGCCGAGCGCTATTGCACGACCAAGCACTGTCACCCCTTGAAGTCTTGTGGAGGAAGAACACCGTCCGAGGATGACGAGACAGCTCTTCTAAGCGTCTGACGCATTCGCCTTTGAGCGAGCTCCGTAGCAGACCACTACAAACGAGGAGACACCCAGCTCCAACCGTTCACAGTGATCTTCTCACCGGACAATACATATTAATTAACACGGCATAGCGTAGCTCCATCACGTGTCCACGACCCACGTGTCAAAACTTGAGCGAGGATGTTAGCCATAGCAAACAAAGCAGGTTAAAACATCATCCCAACCTTGCTTTAGGCCGCTCAAGAGTATTCGGGGGGTGGCTGCAACTCCAACCCGGAGGCGTTCCAGCTCTGGCCATGAACGGTCCGTAGACGCGCGACCTCGTCCTTCAGCTGTTCAACCTGCTCCAGAATCTCGGTGGTACCATGCGACCGCGCATCGGACGAGACCGTCACGGCGGTCGTGCTACTAGCGGGTCCGCTGGCAGTCGATGACAGAATCGAGGATGACGCCACCACCGGCGATGCCCTGTCTTTACTCCTCGATCCGGACTGGAAAACAAAGACGGGCGTGGACATGAGATCAAAGCTTGCACATCCAAAACGAAACTCCCACACCTGGGATGTCGGCGCCGTATGAGACAAAATGAATGGCTCCACCGCGGCTATCTCGGTCGGGCAATTGTTCTCTGGCACGTCGCTTATATCGCCGGTAGTATAGTAGGGATGCGATCAGCAGCAGGATGACGGCTGCCCCCCCAACCGTGCCCCCGACAACAGCGCCAACATTGAGTTTCGAAAGACGTTGTGGGTGCTCCCAACGAGGCGGACGTCGGTGATGAGGTTCCAGTAGTTGTCGTTAAAGATCCAGAACTCGTGTCCGTGCTAATGGATGCGTGTGAAAAGTGGCCATGGCAAATGGAGGACAAGACAAGAGACATACGTGTAAACCAAATAATCAAACAGCATCAACACGTCGTTCACTGTATCGTTCACGGGCGTAACCAACATCGTGTGGAGGCCATACGGTATAGAGCTGTTGGCATACACCGTTTGGTTGTACTCGAAATCCGTGATCGTGGAAGGGTAATGAGTGAATGAGGATACTGGGGTCCCGTCCCGAACGAACTCGACATGGGTATATGTGGCGGTGTTGGGCACGTAGTTTGCAAGGACAAAGAAGATGTATAGCGCACTCCCTATCACGAAAATTGTTATCAAGCCAACACATTGAATGGTTGGGCGTGCCCGTGAACGTAAACTCGAACGCTCGGGTGATCGCCGGCGAGCGGGCTGGATAATATGTCGCGTCGTGCCATGTGCCGTCGTACATCATAGAAGGATCCAGATGAACGTTACAATCAGAACAATTGTTGCCCTGATTCCAATCCGATTGGGAGGGTAGGTAGCTGGGCACGGCGGTGCCAGTCAACACTGCATTGTCGACAGTGACATTCTGAAGAGCAGCGAAAACGACACTGGAAAACAGAATGGTACAGACCTCGGCTTGTCAAAAGAGCCGCATTTGCCAGCTGGACCCGGCAGAAAGAGAAGAACGAGTCTAACGTGGTCAGTTGTGAGGAGCGCTGGTCCGGAGTTGCAGTGGACAATATATGCACGGGGCCAGCCTGCCCACAAGCACTTACATTACTCAATGGCCTGGAACTGCCAGCTGTGGCGGTGGCGGCCAGGAGCGTCGGTCTTAATCCGAGTCTGCGCGGTGATGGCGACCTTGAACGTTGCAGCTCTTCTCTCGCTGCACTCTGAGTCTCTGACTCAGAATGTGCGAGACCCGTTCTCGGTGCCGACCTTGGTCACATTGGGGCAAGTCGCAATACCCAATGTATGAGATGTCTCTGGCAAATGGATAGCAGCAGGTCGGGGCACATGCACATCTGTGTACCAGGCACATGAACACAGCCGGCAGGGCAGTTCCGGCACGTGACATGTCGCTTGCATCGCCAAGATAACTCGGTAGTGGCCGCGCTCTGCGACATGCTTGCACCGCCATTCCGCAAATCAGATCGATATTGGCCATTCGCACTACTGCTTGTAAGGGTGTCCCCTGAATATTCCTCGGATCGTCGTAGTAGCAACTTTTTCTTATATATTTGATCTCCGTGTATGAATATTCACCTTCCAGCTGCTGTCCCTATTCGTGTATACTATGGCTTTCATGGAAGTTCGCAACTCGACAGCATTAGGCCTCTATTTTTTGTCGTACTAGGTAGTTATAGGTAGTTATGTGCGATATCAGGCGCTTCGAGCCTACCCCGCGGATCACTTCGAGTTGGACCCACGTCGCAGGTTCATTCAAGTTGTGGACTCTGAATCCTGTGGCCATCATATCAGCGGAATTGCTCTGATTATTCCCCCCATCACCCTTGGCGTCATTGATTGTCCCCCCCTATATGTTCCTTCTTTCTACGCTTCTAACTATCGCTCGGATATTCGAACCATATGTCGATGCGACTCACTCTTGTCATGATCTTTTGTGTTGGGCATATTATGCACCGTCAAGTATTGTATAGCTGATCGTTTGTCTGTACCATCGCCAGCGCGAGATCGCTACCTATCCCGCCCCCTTGCTCAGCCCTATGCTCGGAGAGCACACCCAAACGTGAGCGCTTGAGCGACAGCCCGGCCCTCTCTCGCACACAGATTTAGGACCACAACCGATAGTAGGGCATGGTCCGCTTACTTGACATATGCACTAGTAGCTCTCACGGCCGCACGTAGCCATCTAGACTCTCGACGAGGAATCTTGGCGAGCACTACTCGCAAAACAGTCTGCAGGCCAAGCACTGCCACCCCTTCAAGTCTTGTGGAAGAACACCGTCCGAGGATGACGGGATAGCTCTCTTCAGAGTTTTCAGCGGGCCCTGCAGCAGACCACTACAGACGGGGAGACTCCCAGCTCCAACCGTTCACAGTGGTCTTCTCGCAGGACAATACATATTAGTTAACATGGCATAGCGTAGCTCCATCACGTGTCCGCAACCCACACGTCCAATCTTGAGCGAGCGTGTCAGCCGTGGTAAGTAAAAGTCGGGTTACAACTCAATCCTCACCTTGTCCTGGGCTCAAGAGTATTCGGGGGGAGGCTGCAACTCCAACCCGGAGGCGTTCCAACTCTGGTCTTGAATGGTCCGTAGACGCGCGACCTCATCCCTCAGCTGTTCAACCTGCTCCAGAATCTCTGTGGTACCATGCGACCGCGCATCGGACGAGACCGTCACGGTGGTCGTAGCGGGTACGCCGGGAGTTGATGGCAGAATCGAGGATGGCACCGCCGCTGGCGATGCCCTATCTTTACTCCTCGATCTGGACTAGAAAACAAAAAGATGGACGTGAACATGAGATCAAGTTCGCACATGCAAAACGAGATTCCTGTACCTCGGTCACAGGGGATATCGGCGCCGTATGAGACAAAACGAATGGCTCCAGTGTAGCCGTTTCGGTCGATCGGAATCGTTCTTCGGCGCGTCGCTTGGATCGCCGGTAATATAGTATGGATGCGATCAGAAGCAGGATGACGGCCACCCCCGCAACCGTACCGCCGACAACAGCGCCAACATTGAGTTTCGAAGACATTGTGGGTGCTCCCTGTGAAGTGGACGTTGGTGATGAGGTCACACCAGTTGTCGTCGGAGATCCAGAGCTTGTGTTCGTGCTAATTATTTGAGAAAGGGAGCCATGCGAAAACGGTCACACTATAATCGGAGAACAGGACGAGAGACGTACGTGTAAACCAGATAATCAAACAACATCAACACGTCGTTTGTAGTGTCGTTCACGGGCATAACCAACATCGTGTGCTGCCCATAAGGTATAGAACTGTTGGCATACACCGTTTGGTTGTACTCGAAACTCGTGCTCGTGGAAGCGTTGTGAGTGAATGAGGACGCTGGGGTCCCATCCAGAACGAATTCGACATGCGTGAACGTGGTGGTGTCGGGCACGTAGTTTGCAAGTACGAAGAAGATGTACAACGCACTCCCTATCGCAAAACCCGTCATCAAGCCAAAATATTGAATGAATGGTCGGACGTGCCCGTGAACGTAAACTCGAACGCCTGGGTGATCGAGCTGGTCGGAGAGTACGTTGCGTCGTGCCATGTTCCATTGTACACCATAGATGGATCCAGTTGAATGAAACAGCTAGAACAAGCGCCGCCTTGATTCCAGCTCGATCGAGAGGGCAGGTAGTTGGGCACGACGCTGCCGGTCAACACTGCATCATCTACAGTGACATTCTGAAGGGCAGCAAAAACGAAGCTGGAAAACAGAATGATATAGACTTCGGCCCGCCCAAAGAACCGCATTTGCCAGCTGGCCTCGGCAGAAAGAGAAAAGTGAGGTGGTCAGTCGTCAGGCGAAGCGCCGGTCCGGAGTTCCAGTGGAGAATATATGCACAGGATCAGCCTGCCCACGAGCACTTACATTACTCAATAGCCTGAGGGACTATGGCAGTGGCGGTCAGGGTCTGTCTCAGTCCGAGTCCGCTCGGTGATAGCGATCTCGAACGCTTCAGCTGTTCTCTTACCGCACTCCCAGTCTCTGACTCGAAATGTGCGAGACCCGTTCTCAGTGCCAACCTCGAACACATTGGGACAAGTCGCAACACTCAATGTGTGAGATGTTCAGGTGCCTGGTAGAGACATGTGCCTCGAGCTGCTGCTATTCATTTGCCAAAGACACAGCCGGCAGGGCAGTGCTGTCACGTGACATGTGGCTTGCATCGCCTTATATTAGACGACTCGGTACAATATGTTCAAGTTTGCACCGCGATTCTGCAAATCAGATATTGGCCATTCGCACTAATCTACTGCTTGTGACTAACCACAGTTACGATCGTAGGCTGTTATAAGTCCGCCAACGACGCGCCGGTTACCGTCACCCGTAATCTGATCTATCGAGGTCGGTTGTTAAGTCCTTCCCCACTGGAAAGGGGGGTCGTGCTAAGATCGCGTGATACAGTGGCTCCCGGTTCGATACCTTCCGTACCAGGCACTTCCTCAAGCCCCCACCAGATGGAGTCGCATGCTCCCCAGGGTACGGATGGTATGCATCCGTTTTGATTACATTGTCTCGACTTAATTCTCTTTGGCAGCGAGAGAGGGTGAGTAACAGGTCGCCGGTGACATTGTGCCCTCCACATCATAGAAAAAACAGAAGCGTTACAATCCCATAGACACCACTACAAGGCTTCACAATCAATCCATTATTTCGAAGGGAAGGATCAGAAAATGATTAGAAGGGATTATAACGCTTCTGTTTTTCCTGCGATGCAAGCTCGGCAATCTCCATTGACTCGCCTTCCACAGCATCTTTATTTTGTGACAGCAGGTTCAAGATTATTCCCGCCATCACCCTTGGCGTCCTTGATCATCCCCTGTTTTTTCTGTATGTTCCTTCTTTCCACGCTTCAAACTATCGCTCGGATATTCGAACCCATATGTCGTTGTGACTCACTCTTGTCATCATCTTTTGTTTGTACCTTTGCCAGCTCGAGACCGCTACCTATCCCGCCCCCTTGCTCAGCCCTGATGCTCGGAGAGCACACCCAAACGTGAGTGACAGCCCAGGCCCTCTCTCACACACAGATTCACCATGGCCGATAGTAAGCCATGGTCCGCTTACTTGACGTATGTATTAGTAGCTCTCGGGGCCGCACGCAGCGATCTAGATACATGTACGCTCAATTATTCTCGCCGAGGAATCTTGGCGAGCACTACTCGCAAGACAAGGCTAGTGATCTGCAGGCCAAACACTGACACCACGTAAAGTCTTGTAAGAACACCGTCCGAGAATGACGGGACAGCTCTCTCGAGGGTTTTCCGCATTCGCATCCAAGCTTGCTCTGTAGCAGACCACTACAAACGAGGAGACACCCAGCTTCACAGTGGTCTTCCCACTGGACAATACATATTAGTTAACATGGCATAGCGTAACTCCGTCATGTATCCGCGACCCACGCGTCCAATCTTGAGCGAGCGTGTCAGCCGTGGTAAGTAAAAGTCGGGTTACAACTCAATCCTCACCTTGTCCTGGGCTCAAGAGTATTCGGGGGGAGGTTGCAACTCCAACCCGGAGGCGCTCCAGCTCTGGTCTTGAATGGTCCGTAGACGCGCGACCTCATCCCTCAGCTGTTCAACCTGCTCCAGAATCTCGGTGGTACCATGCGACCGTAGATCAGATGAGACCGTCGCAGCGGTCGTACTACTAGCGAGTCCGCTGGCAGTCGATGGCAGAATCGAGGATGGGACCACTGCCGGCGATGCCCTATCTTTGCTCCTCGATCCGGACTGGAAAACAAAAAGATGGGCGTGGACATGAGATCAAGTTCGCACATGCAAAACGAGACTCCTGTACCTCGATCACAAGGGGTGTCGGCGCTGTATGAGGCAAAATGAACGGCTCCACCGCAGCTGTTTCGGTTGATCGGGATGATTCTCCGGCACGTCGCTTGTATCTCCGGTAATATAATAGGGATGTGATTAGAAGGAGAATGATGACCACCCCCGCGACCGTACCGCCGACAACAGCGCTAACATTGAGTTTCGAAGACATTGTGGGTGATCCCTGTGAAGTGGACGTTGGTGATGAGGTCACACCAGTTGTCGTCGGAGATTCAGAGCTTGTGTTCGTGCTAATTATTAAAGAAATGGAGGCATGGGAAAACGATCACACAATAATCGGAGAACAGGACGAGAGACGTACGTGTAAACCAGATAATCAAACAACATCAACACGATGTCTGTAGTATCGTTCACGGGCATAACCAACATCGTGTGCTGCCCATAAGGTATAGAACTGTTGGCATACACCGTTTGGTTGTACTCGAAACTCGTGCTCGTGGAAGCGTTGTGAGTGAATGAGGATGCTAGAGTCCCATCCAGAACGAACTCGACATGCGTGAACGTGGTGGTGTCGGGCACGTAGTTTGCAAGTACGAAGAAGATGTATAATGCACTCCCTATCGCAAAATTGGTCATCAAGGTAAACGATTGAATGAATGGCCCAACGTACCCGTGAAAGTGAACTCGAACGCTTGTGTGATTGAGCTGGTCGGATAGTATGTTGTGTCGTGCCATGTTCCATTGTACACCATAGATGGATCCAGTTGAACGTTACACGTCGAACAATTGTTGCCCTGATGCCAATCCGCTTGGGAGGGTAGGTAGTCGGGCACAACCGTGCCGGTCAACACTGCATCATCGACAGTGACATTCTGGAGGGCAGTGAAGACGAGACTGGTAAACAGAATGATATAGACTGGGGCCCGCCCAAAGAACCGCATCTGCCAGCTGCCAGTGGACTCAGCAGAAAGTGAAAAGAGATGGTCAGTCGTCAGGCGAAGGCTGATCCGGAGTTGCGGCGGAGAATATATGCACAGGGTCAGCCTGCCCACAAGCACTTACATTACTCATGATCAGTGATCCGGGCGACGGCACCGGCAGTGGCAGTGGCGGCCAACAATCCGAGTCCGCTCGGTGATGGCGACCTTGAACGTTTCAGCTCTTCTCTTGTAGGCTGCACTCCGAGTCTCTGACTCGGAATGTGCGCGACCCGTTCTCGGTGCCAACCTCAAACACGTTGGAACAAGTTGCAATGCCTAATGTATGAGATGTCTTCGGTAAATGGATAAGTAGCAGCAGGTCGAGAGTCTCTAACAGGCACCAACACAGCCAGAGGGCAGTGCTATCACGTGACATGTACCATGTGGCATCACCTCGATGAGCTCTGCAGCATGTTTACACCAGGATTCTGCAAATCATTAGATATTGACCATTCGCACTGGTCTACTTCTTGCAACTAACCACCATCCAAACCGCAGGCTGTCGTGCGCCCGTCGATGGCGCGCCGGTTGCCATCGTCCGTAGTCTAGCCGATGACCCCATCGAAGTGTAGGCTCTTCAATTCCGTTTCCAACTTCCAAACGACGTGTGAGGCATGCTGACAGGCCACCCCCGTTCTGACCCATATTTTACTAGCTTCTAAACCCTGCCGATTCCTGAAGCAGCAGCAGGACCAAGCACCCCATCCCCTGCGCGCAACTCCACAACCCTGCATGCCTCGCAACCTCGTGTGCGGACTTCATCTCCGGGTCTCGGTGCCTTTCGCGGTTCCTTTGTGGGATAAACCCCTCAGGTTCGAGCTCGATCTCATCTTTGCTTTGGCCCCCAGCATATACGCGAAGCAAACGACAAAGACTCGTAATCCTTCAGGTATAAACTCCCTAGCAAATACGTCGACTCCAAACACGCAGCCCATTGGTAGCAGCAGAGGTCCTGGCGAGAGCGTCAAACGCTGGCTTGGAAGCTGTCTTGGGTGTCATAAAAAAGAATGTCCACGATGTGTGCGGTATGTGAATGATGCCAGTCTTCGCAAAGTTGACGACATCTGGGTGGATTGAAACATTCGGGGGGCAAGCAATTCTATCTCCGGCAGCGAAACATGAGGTAAAGGTGAGGAGAACAGAGCCGAACGTGTTCACCACCACCTGGGACTGGGGGGGTAGGACGCACATGCGTGTATCTGGTGGTCATCATATGATCATGTCCGCCCTGTAGCACGAGGATCCATCCAGCCTGCGTTCAGACATGGACACTATCCTAACCGATAACGTTGAGTCACTCAAGTACCTGGTACGGTGAGGCTTATATATATTCATTGCTACATGCTGACCCCAAAATATAGCCTACAAGACGCTACTAGTGACAACACCCAGATGCATATGCTAAGTAACAAGCGGAAACAAGGGAAAAAAGTGACATTACATGTTCAGACCCTTCAGAGCAATGACCAGTCTTGACCCCAGTGTCAGTATTGACACCTGGCACGCATACACGCCCGCGTAACCACTTTTTCTCATGGGCTCTCTTGCGAGTCCGGTATCCCGGAATACCATAACCCTATTGCATCTATCTCTTGCGCTTGCTCCTGTTGCTTGTTATCGGGGGTGCCACAGTGGCTCCCATCGTTGGCCCTTGAGCTTCTAACGGTACATGGGTTTGTGTGCCATCCAAGACCACGTCCGACTTGCGCTTTCGTCCGCGCGGTCCTGCCCCCGCCCCCATCCCCGATCCTACACCGACACCAGAGACGGCTCCAGATCCGCCATTCGCCATGCCAGCAGGTACTCTGAAGGCGTGTGGCCCGTGGAGATGTGGTACATCCGCACGAGCACCACCGCCACCCTCGCTCCCATCTTGCGACGCAACCTCGTCCAAAAACGCATGGAACGTGCCCCCGATCTTGGTCGAATCCGATACCTTGGGCACAACGACGGTCGACGGGTCCAGCTTCTCCGCCAACTTGTCCAGGTCACCGTCTTCCTCGCTCGCACGTGGCATGTCCATCAAGAACGCGTCAAAGTCAAAGTCCTGGCTGGAACCCATGTTGACGGACGCAAACATGTCCGTATCGCCTGTAGGTACCGGTCCAGACGGAACCTCTCCTCCACCGCCGATCGCAGTTTCTGGGGGAGTCATCGAGGAGTCTAGCGACGTCGGGTCGATGCCTAGACTCTGGATAAGTGACTGGATACTGCTTTGTAACTCGTCCACGTCGTTATTGATCTCCGCGGTATTTTTGTAACTCTTTTGAAGTCGGTCGTCTTGCTGTTGTAGCGCCAACGGATCTGGATCCAAAGGCCCACCGAGAAGCGAGAGCGAAAGCGGCGACAATGCGTTGGCAGAGGCGTAGTCAAACGGTGGGGGCAATCGTGTAGGCGTGGCAACGCCGGAAGGAGTGTCCCCTGTTCCTTGAGCAAACTGATGAGGACTATCGCTGTATGGAGACGGTGCGATGAGATGTTGCTGGTGATATGGTTGACTTGGTGGAGGTAGTACCTCGGGGTTGATAGATTGGGCGGCAAGTGCCGCGAGCAGCTTTTGCATCTGTGACGGCGAGTTGAGCACAGAAGCTAAAGCCAATTGTACAATGTTGTCATTGTTCGCCTGCGAGGGTGTATACGGTGTCGAGGGCGTAGGAGATGCTGTATTCGTGGGGTTTGACGGTGGTGCGGTTGGCGGTGGCCGGGCTTCTTGTGGGGTTGCACGAGGTTCCGGGGCGCCAGGGGTAGGTGTATCAGCGACGCTCGGCTCGACAGAGGCAAACCTTGGGGTAGTAAACGGCTCCGAAGGCTGTGCAGATGTACCCAACGGTGACCCAAAGAGATCTAAAGTTCGAGATCAGCACCGCGAAGAGTCAACCCAGTTAACCGAAGACCCACTCGTTGAATTCGTGGACCGCGTACTTTCCATGCTCGACCTAGACCCCGCTTCCGCAACCTTATTCGTGCCCGCATTTTGTCCACTCCGACCGTCCGAGATCATCAATCTCTGAGGTTTCCTCGCCATTACCGCGTGCTGCCCATCCTCGTCCTTTCGTATCTGACTCTCATTGTGCCCAAACACCCCCGCCAGAAACTTCAGAATCCGATTGATGGTATCCTGGTGCTTCTTATGCCTCTCCCTCGCCGTCATCGCCTCCTGCCAGAGATGTTGATTCGAACTCTTCAGCTCGTTCAGGTCGGCAGAGATGGCCGCCTGATGTCGCTTAATCGCCTGTATTCCGGTCACAATCGAGTTGATGTCCAACAACTGGTTCGCAGACAATGTCCCCACCGCGCCGTTCCCCGCCACGTCCTTGTTTGCAATAGGCGCCACGTGCGCATCGTCGCCCGTCGCCGCCGCCTGCTTCTTCCGCTGGATGAGACACAACAGGTCGGGTTGACCGCGCAGAAAGTGTGGGTGCTCAAAGTTCCAAAACTCGGTGTCCGAGTCGGCGCGGAGCACGCCCTGTTGGAGATGGGGGATCTTGTGAAAGCCGTACATGTTCAGTTGGCGGACAAAGGAGCTAAAGTTCTTGTGCTTGAACCAGCGTCCGAGGACTTCGCTCGCAAATCGCTCCTGGTCAAGGACTTGTGGGGGATGCGGGGAGGAGAATCAGTCGCGGGTTTGGGCGCGTAGTGTCAGAGGGGATGCCCACCAAAGAAAGAGTCGCCAGTATCAGACCATCTTATGAGATCTTGGTCGGCGGGGTCGTTGACCATCCTGCCGAACACGAAGCGAAGGAAAGCAGTAAGGAAATGACGGGCCGTGTACAATGATTAGATGAAGAGACGCACTCGTATAGTTTCTGGAGAAAGGCAGGGACGAGTTGTCTCGCCGGTCTGTTCAAATGGGACGAGTTCCCCCTCGGTGCTACAGTAAGTGACATTTGCTGGTCTGTCGTCGCTGCCATCTTCGCGGTCGTCGTCGAGGTCGCGTCGACGTTGGCGAGCAGCTTTTTACGTGCAAGACACAGCAAGTGGACGAGGTGATATACTTGGAACAAACACACGAAAACATTAACCGATTTGGATGTTAACCCTAACCTCCGTTCATATTGCGTCACCGACTTCACCACAGCCGACCATCGCGAAGGACCAGCCCTGGCGGTGAGGGAAAGGGGGGTCAGCAAGAACCGTCACCTTACTCTGCACACCCCAGCATCTCCATCTTCTTCTGGATCTCCTCTTTCAGCATCACAATCCGACTGTCCAGCCTCGACGATAGATCCATCTCCCGCGTGCAGATACTAGTCGCTTCCGCCAGCATCCCCTTCGCCGCCCTAAACGTGTTTCCCCACTCTGTCAATCCTTTCTCCTCACCTGCTGTCTTCTCGGCAATAGCCTCTCGTTCCGCGGCCTTTTTCTCCCCCTCCATCATCTCCAACACTGCAAGCTCGAAGTACGCGACGGCGCTAACCCAGCTGCTGATTTCCACATCCGCACCGTGCTTCAAGGCATCGTTGAGCAGTGCCCGCCCGGTAACGTAATCCTCGATCGTACGATGAACGACACCCAAGATGAGAGACCGAATGGCAAGCTCGTCGGGGGTGTCAAGATCAAGGAGAGCATTCGCCGGTGAAGTGGGTTGTGCCGGCATGTGTTTACCCACGATTCCAACGGGTGGCGTAAGCCCAGAGAGTTCGCCAATGTGTGCCAGTGCGGTGGCCTCATCGATATGAGCATGCGTATTCCAAACTGTGGGACATCCACCTCAGCTAGGGCACGTTTACCACATTGAAACCTTCGACTGACAAATGGCGAATTCTAAAAAATAATTGTCAGAAAACGTCATGAAAACGAGCTCGAGCAAGACACGGACCCTCTGCGGGACTAATCTTGATTGCTTCCACGTAATTGTTGGGATCACCGCCACGTCGGACTTGTTTTCTTTGGTAGAATTCCACTTCAAGTCGAGGAATAAAATCCCGCATTCGAGCGAAAGAGGCGGCGACTTACACTTCTTTTTTATAAAGACTTCCGTAGGCATCATCTTCCGTCGATTGTTAAAGCTCTGGGGAATCTTGTTCAGTATACTCTGTCCCTCATCCAACCTGCTAGACGAAATATAACACCCTAAGAGCAATCAATCCAGAGCGCTCGGCGATCTCACGTTCAAGAGAACGGACCTGCGGCAATGAAAAGGTAAGTAGCATGGCTCCTGCCAAGTTTGATAAAGTTACTGTTCCCGAACCGCATATAAACAAACGTAATGCTTACCAGCTGTTCATTTTTATCAACTCCAGAAAGATCTCCGCGCATTCCTCATATCGTCTAAAACCGAGTAAAGTCCACGCAAGCTCGAAGGCAAGCTACATAACCAAACCAATATCAGGCCATCCATTTCTAAAAGAGAGCCGGCATACCAGCGCATCCGCCTGAGGAAACGTCTCTGGCCTATCGGATGCTAGGCCCTCTTTCAGCGTTCTGATTGCGCCTTCTGCATCCCTGGTCATGCGCTGTATTTTTGCCTGGCGAGTAGCCCACGTCGGTCCTGATCAATCAATGAAAAAAAAAAGGGAGATTACCTTGTTCAGAATCCATAAGGTGCCCTTTGGGTACCGCGCCGAAACTCTGGGATACGTTCAAGACAGATGAGCTGACCATGTGAAATCACACACTTGTTCACAATTCCTTTGTACTGCCTCACAATGTGCTCCTCATCGGCCTGATATCCCGTCATGAGCAATATGACGCCGTAATACGTCATCAGGACCAGACTGGATTCGACACCGGAAGTGAGCGTGTCGAACAACGTTTACAAGAGATAAGTATCCCAGAGTGAACGGCGAAAAACACACCCTGCGAATACGGCATGCACGTCCGATCGAGCAGCAGACACAGCCAAAGCTTGGAGGGCCAGTTGACGATCGTGGTTGTACCCAAAAAAGCCGACCACAGTTCTAGAAGAAGCAATGACGTCAAGGGAACTTACGTGTGAAGGATAGCCCTTACCTGACTTTGGAAGGAAGCAGGGAAAGCACGAGGTTGAACAGCCCATAGCCTTGTTCCGACGAGCACATTGAGTAAAGATAAGGTAACAAGGGGGATCAGAGATCTATAGCCTACCAAATGCGGCGCCTGACAAAATCAGCTCTTCAACTGCACCATCCGAAGGGTTGCTCTTGGTGCCCAGGATGGGAGCAGCGGGGGTTGAGGACACGAATCCCCATCGGGATAGGAACCCTGAGGGTCTGGGCGGTGGCTCGGGCGTTGCAAGAGCCCGGAGGCCGTGAATCGACCCCTTTCGCGATGGTGCAGGGGTATGTCCTGGGGTAGCATAGTCATCCAGTCCAGTCGGATATAAGCACTTGAACAATCTAGAAGACAGTGCGTCAGCAAAGACAAACAGCAGAGGAAATATAATGTACTTGGTGAATTTGGAGTGTGCACTAGCATGTATACGTCAACCCATGGCGAAATGTGAAAGTTCACACGGAAAGGCTCGCCTGTTCAGCTCGTATCTGCAAGAAGCTTGAGGGATAAAACAAGGTCAAAGGAATTTAAACGACTGACAGGCACTGCAGGTATCCCTTATACGATTCACTGACGACAGGGTGTACACGCCATGAGTGATGGGTTGTCAACTAGAATGTGTTGCTCACCTTAGTGCATGCGTTAATCCCAGAAGAAGAACCGCATCGGTGTGGAGAACTTCCCACTCCATTCCGGGAGGGAACCGATGCGAGGATCTGTTGGATTTAGCCAACTTCATGTACTTCTTCGCCCCCGCCTGTGATGCCTCAAGGCATTCTGTAGCATCCTCCATAAGTTCGGGCTTTGAAAGAGGATATGAGTGAACGGTGACATGGTCGGGGAGCGGATCGTACCTCCATACCAAGTGCCGCTTTCAGAAATGCACATACGCCAAGGCCCATGAGATGGAAGGGGGAGTCGCGGTACTCATCGGCGCCAAACAAGTCCACTGCGCCGCCCAAGTCGTTGACAAAGAGAAGGTCAAAGCCTTCGCTGGCCACACGAAGGCTCTCTGCAGGATCTATGATGGTTCCCATGCGCACTCGTTCCGGTGGTCGCGGTTGCAGTTGCGGCTGTGGGTTGGCACGCGTTTGGTCCCAGCGACGCTCGGCAGCGGCGGGACGGAGCGTCGGCCACGTGAGGATTCAGAGTCCGACTCGGCAGCCTGGCCCTGGTTGTTCCCTGTCGCTCATCGCGTTGGCGGCGATGACGGTACGACAGATCACGACGGCGTCCCTCAAGCAGCTCAAGAACACCGTCATCGGCAATCCGTCCGCAAAGCTCACACTCGCCCGCGACGCCGCATTCATTCACTCGTACGTCCTCCTCCGTGCACCCGGACGGCACAATCACCCCCAGCTCAAGCCTCGTAGGCTGTCTCAACCACCCGCCCACGTCTGGGGAACCCCAGGGCTCAAAGGATGATATCCGCGTGGAGGCAGCGCATGTGATTTCCTCCATCGCCTACGGTAAGCGCAACCGTTCTCCATACCCCGCTCCCTGATTTTTCCTGTAGGCTCCGAGGCTGCGCTAGCAAGCTTGCTTCGTGCAAACGCCCTCCAGGCAGTCATCCGTGCCCTGGCCAGCCAACGGCCTCTCGCAGTCCTCTCTCTCAAGTCCGCGCTAGCACGTACCTTGCGTGTGCTTGCTGGCGCCATCGTTGAAGTGGCGGGGCCTACTCTGGGTCCAATCCGCATATACTCTGCCCAGTTTCGGTCAGAGGCAAAGGTTGCGCTCAATTATCTCTTCGAGGTTCGTCTTAATCCCGGGCAGGCGTTCCGCACGCAGACGGATACTTTCGTCCCTAGTTCGACTCTTTGGACGTCTTTCTGCCTCTTTTGGCCGATCTCTCAACACAGGTATCGGTCGTCATTGCACAGCTTATTGGCGCTGCGGTTCGTTCAGAGGTTCACAGAAACGCTGTCATCGAGTGGCTTCCGCGCTCGGAGCGCCAGCGGGAGGTCAGAAGTAGGCGCGGTTGGGAGCGGCCTGGCGTAGTGCATGTCACTACTAAACACGGTGCTTGGATCATCCGGACGCTGACCGCGATGATTCAGAAAAAGGATCTCAAGGTATGTGCCTTGTTTGCGGTGTTATCATTTGGATCGTGACCTGATAATGAGGCTAGGAGCAAGACGCCGCATTACGTGCCCTTGCAGCGCTTGCTCAGGACAACCCACCCGTTGCCACTGCACTGGCAAAAGTGCACGCCGACGGTAGTAAGTATTCTCGCTGCATATATGCGCACGTTAGTTATATTGTACGCAGCTGCGCCTCTTGCTTCAGTTTTATCCTTGACCAAAAGTCGCGTCATGGATGTTCAACTCGCTTCGGCGCTTTGGTGAGTCCCTCGACACCGGTATCTGGTTCTCCGTTCAACATGATGGGTACAAGCGTTACAAACATCATTCGTGCTCAAGCAAACAACCACCCTGGTACGGTGGACTCCGCAGCTGCACTCGCTGTCATTCAGGTTCTCAAGCGTATTCTGACTTCGCCATCGGAGTCTCCCCAGAATCAAACGAGAGCTTGTTACACCCTTTGTTCGTACTCTTCTTGTCGCTGACAGAATATATTTTCACGGAACGTTATCGCTAGCTTTGTTGGTCAGGGACGAAAAGGACATTTGCCTAGAAGTACACGATCGCGGAGTCCTAGCGAATGTAGCTGCCCTTGTCAAATCCATCACACCCCTTGATAAAGCGTCAGACTGGGACATCGATGAATCTGAAGGTAGAATCGTCCTCCGAGAGGTCCGCGTGTGCCCTTTACCTCCATTCCCACCGTTCATCCGTGCCCTCTTGATTTGTCGCGCAGGCAGCACTCATGACAATAGCCTCTATTGCACTCTTTGACAGAGCCGTCAAGCGGGATCTGGCTGACAACATCCAGTTGATACCTCTCATCCGAGCTTGTCTTGCACATGCGAGTGTAGGCGTGCGTGTGGCAGCCTGTCAATGCATCCGAGCACTCAGTCGTGATCCGGCGATAATACGAACAAACCTTACCGATAGTGGAGCTGGATTGGCTTTGTACCAGGTGTTCAAAAAGGAAGATGAGGATCCAAGGGTCATCTCCGCCGCATTAACTGCGATTTGCAATCTTGTGAATGATTTTTCGCCTTTGAGACCAGTGAGTTGCGACGTTCTAAGAGTCTGCTTAGAATAACGGTTTTTGAGGTCATGCTCGGGGACGGCTTACTTTCACGGCTGATGCACCTTTCTAGGAGTGAAGATCAAGACATCCGGGTGAACGTGCTATGGGCACTGAAAAACTTGCTGTGCAAGAGCAGCCTTGCCACGAAGCGGATGGTCATGACCCACCTTGATTGGACTCACCTCGCCGAGTACGTCGTTCACACTTGGCCTCGAATTTTATTTCCGACATTCCCCCACCTGGATCTATTCAGACTCGTGAATGATGTAGACTCTCAGATCCAAGAACAGGCATTTTGCATCTTTCGGAACCTTTCCGAGGATGAAGAGGGCATTGCCCTCATTTTGAACTCAATGGGGGAGGATCCCGTCGCAACCTGCATTTCCGCAGGCCTAGACTCTTCCAGCGAACCCGTGACACGCGAGGTATGTCCCTCTTACATGTTAAAACCCCACGACGCTCCATCGCTTCCAGACCGCCTACTTTCTTGGGAATCTTTCCAACGGCACGCGAGCACAGCAGGACCTCATCTTCACACATCCACCCCTTCTCGACCTCATGCACTCGTGCATGGCGGACGGGAAGTCGGGCGTTCGTTCCCCGCTCGTGTCATGCGTGCTCAACCTGCTGACGAGTAACCCGAGACGACGGCAAGAATTTATCGAGGCGGGGTTCGTGTCGACGTTGAGGCACATGTGTGACTGGACGGGATCATCGACCGGGGGTGTGGGAGGTATGAGCGTGAGCATCAGTCCGGGGGGGTTGGGAAGCGGTGGTAGCATTGGTGCTGGGAACATCGGGGTGGGTGCAGGCTTGGGGACCGCGAGACACCATATCAACTCGGAGGACGACAAGGATGCGGCAGGCTTTGCGAGAAGGGTGCTGGACTTGATGGATGCGTCCGCCGTCGGGGATACGCTTTGATATCGTGTTTTGGTTTTATCTTGGGTGCGCTTGCAGTGAGCTAGAAGACTATAGCGCTAGCGTGATTCGTTACTTTCTTGTAACCCGTCTGATTATCCGTCCTCGGTTTGTGCACACCTGGATTTGATGAGTGTGCAACTAGCGTAGGAGGCAGACGGAATGATAGGTCTGTTAGGGCAGCGCTCAATCACGAGGGCGACGGAAAACGACACATTGGGGGTCAGCCATCGTGTCGGGGAAGGGGAGTATGTCATAACGCGTCAGTGCACGACGAAATCCACTCGCCGCGTGACCCACTATACTTGAAACCGTCATCGACACTCCGAGGTTGGAGGCCATTGTTCATCTCAGCGCCCGCCTCGTGGATGGTAAAGGTTCAAAGGCCACAAATGGAAGAAAAGGCGTGCAGGCGTGTCGATAATCGAAGGGCAGGTCGGCCGGACGACGCGATCGTGAACGCTTGAATGTCCCCGAGATTCGGTCTAGGCCAGGAGGCTCCGAGAGATCATCAAGGGAAACACAAACTTGGATTGTCGTTCTCCCTTGCCATTCTTTTTGTTTTTGTCGTGCCCAAGACGGGAACCTCGTTTGGATGATTATGGAACTTGTGGTAACGTCGGCCAGGTAGGGGTGTCGATGATGATCCAGCTGAAACGTACCGATGCAACTTTGAGGTCGCTGGGTGCCTTTTCGAAGAAAACGGAACGGACCGCGAGCGTGCGCCGTATGTAAAGTTCTTGTGACGGGATCAAATAGGTCTGGCCAAGTCGCCAACTTTCGGTTTCGATCGTCTTTTGGGTCGATAATAAATGAGGTCGAGACCCAACAGTTCGGCTGTGGACGCGGGGGTGAAGGAGCAGACCAGGGCGTCGCCAAAGAGGAGACGGGGTTTTGATGTCCGAACCTCGTCGTACTCGGAAGGATGCCGGACAAAGAAATGTCCGAGTCGAGGAAGAACAAGGCAAGCCGTTGTTGAGGAAATGAAACTAACCTTTGTTGGTTCAAGCAGTCTTCTTCGCTGCCCGAGAATGTCGACCTGGTCGTCGTCACCTTTCATACGATAGACATTCGAGACCGCGCACGGTAGCGTCGTCTGTGAGCTACACGGTCTGGACACTGAACGCGGTGGCTTGGGATGAGCACGTCGACGCTTTGTACACCACAACAAACCACGCGGATGTCGCTTGCCATCTCGACCTCGACCCCGAGCGCATCGACTCAGCAGCATGCGTCCACCGCCACGCCAGCGTCGCGCAACCCGATAACGCTGCGTTTGCGCAAGATATTGGGAACCACCTTTACCGATCCGGCGACGTCGGAAGCACTCCAGACGCTCTCCCATTTGTATAGCACACCAGTCGGTGTCTCTCACGTACAAAGTCCAGGACGCGACGCCAGTGATGCCAGCAGTAACGACGACGACGACGACGACGACGACGACTGGCGCGAGCTAGACTCTGAAGGGACCCCGTCGGAGGATAGCGAACCAGGACACGCGGAGGTGCTCAACGACACCGCAGTGCGTGTGCGCAAGAACCTCCAGAGAGATCTGGAGCACAAGCTCGCGGTGGGCAGCCAGCAGTTCCTGAGAGCGTTTGCAGAGGTCGATCAGGCATGTCCCGGCCCAACTCTTTTCGTTTTCGTTCGAACCCATACGTCGTCGTTTGAACGCACCCAGAAATTGGACGACTTGCAGCAGATCGTGGCGGAGATGAGGCAACATTGCGACGATGCCGAGGCGCAGCTCAAGCTGACGGAAGAAGGGAGTCGGTCATTGCTCGAGCAGGCGGAAAGCCTAAGGAACGAGAGGTATGCACTCGACGTCACATGGGGAGCGAGGCTGACAGCCGCCACCTCCAAGGCAGGAGGTGGAATCGCGAAAGTCAATCGTACTGCTATTTCTCGACCATTTTACGCTCAACGATGACGAAGTCGAGGCGCTCACGTCTCGCGAGATATCCATTGGCTCACAGTTTTTCTCGGCTATGAATAGGACCGAGAAAATTCGGAGTGATTGTAGAGTGCTCATGTCTGGTGAGGACGGTCCGACCAGGGCAGGGTGTGTTTCTTTGTGTTGGATTGACTCGGGAGATCTTGAATCATCTACTTTGCTCATAGCATGGATGTCATGGCGACGACGTCCTCTTACCTCGAACAGGGCTACGACAAGATCCACCGTTGGCTGACATTCGAGTTCCGCCGAATAGGAAGGGAAAGCCAGCTCGAAGTCAGCTCGGCGATGCGTGAATCTATCCGTCGGCTTTCACAACGGCCCGAGTTGTTGTCGTAGGTACCGCACGCCTTTTTTTGGCGATAAATATCGACGAACGTTGTCCAGCGATGCCCTCACGTTCCTCTCGGATGCAAGACAGAGTACACTTCTCGCGCTCTTTCTCGACGCGCTCACTCGTGGTGGACCGTCTGGACTGCCACGGCCCATTGAACTACATGCACATGATCCTCTTCGGTATATCGGCGATATGCTTGGGTGGGTTCATCAGGCGATCGCCACAGAATGCGAGTTCCTTGAAAGTCTGTTTGGTCTGGGTGGGCGCGCGCGCATGGTAGGCGCCGCACGAACTTTTGACGGGAGCGAAGAAGAAGAATGGGTAAAGGAGTTGTTGAATTCTTCCGTGAGCAAGCTCTGCGTGCCGCTCAAGGTAAGGAGGGAAGTATGCCATCGACCCCGTGGAGCGATACTTATGGCCTCTGGCGTAGGTTCGAGTTCTGCAGACCGTGCGAGCACAGGAGAGTGCCATTCTGTCATACAGGGTCGCCAACCTCTTGCAGTACTACTTGCTGACCATGCAACGGACGACTGGGGACCAGTCGATACTTTCTCTGACGTTTGTGGAGTGAGCACCTCCGTCTGTTCTCTCGAGGCACCTATTACCGATTCATGCCCCGATGTCTGCAGGATAACAGACGTTAGTTATAAAGTCTTTTACGACTCGATAGAGGCCCAAGGACGTGCACTACAACGTATACCCCTGGTCAGCATTTTCACCTGCAGTGTTTGCTTTCCCTTTCAGATGACAATGTCAACTACGCTAGGACCTCGACGACCCGTCGCTTTCACCGCCCCACTCGATCATCGATCATGCCCAACTCTTGCGCGAGATCATGCAGGTCTACGATTCTTCGCTCCTCGGCGAGGGCACCTCCGACCAGTCCGAGGCCGGGACGGGTTTCCGACGGATCCTGGACATCATGATCGACCCGGCCGTCATCGTGTGTGTGGCTGCAGCCGAAGAAAAAGCGAGGCTGCGTCCGAGATGGGATCGCGCCGTCTTTGTGTTGAACTGCCTGGGCTATCTGGAGGTGTGTGCATGCGGAGCGTCTGGGTCGTGTGTTCGTGTTGCTTACGTTGTGCCCCAATTTTTGCTTCAAAGAACGTGCTCGAGCCGTTTCCGTTCACGGAGGCGAAGCGGAGAGAGGTGCAGGGTAACATCGAGGAGCGGGTACGGTTACTCGAAAACGAGCACGTGCGTGCGCTTCGTTGGCATGTCGTTCTCTCTCCTCACGCCCATGACAGTATGAGAATGTCCTCAAGGACGCCTCTCTCAGCGATGCTGTACGCACGCTGGAGACGCGAGACCCCGCGGTGAGCCACCCGAGCAAGTCTTACCCCCGTCCAGTCTTCACGTTTGACACACGCGGGTTGACGACAGACCCCGCTCGCGCGTCTGCCCGCGACCGAACCGGACGCGCTCGCGAAAGCGCTGACCAAGTTCTCGTTGTGGCTATCCACTCCAGACGTGATCGCGTCCCCCCGCCTGTTTCCGCTCTCGCCACCGTCGTCGTCGGCCTCGGGGTCTCCGCTTTCCCTTGCTGCGCGGGTGCACCACGGTGCGCTGCGACGGCTGGTACGTGCGTACGGTGCGTTGTGTGAACAGGTGCGTGGGGAGAGTGTGCAGGGCAAGTATGTTGCGGGGAATGTGATGCTCGGGAGAGAGAGGCCATTTGGACAGATCGAGTTGTTGCGGCAGATATTTGGACTTGAAGAGGAAGACGAGGAGGATGAGGATGAGGGGGAGATGGAGGAGGAGGAGGATGATGAAGATGAGGATGATGAAGATGAAGATGAGGAGGAGGAGGAGGATGAGGATGAGGATGAGGATGAGGATGAAGATGAAGATGAAGATGAGGAGGAGGAGGAGGAGGACTAGGCTAGGTCATGCATCTCCCTTCTCATAACAACCTAGTCTGAGTCAGACGATGCATTTCTGGTAGCAAAGCAATCACAAAAGAGATAAAGAAAGAGAAAAAAAAGAGAGGGATACACATATACAGTAGATATGTCCATAATACATTTCTCGATAATGCATATGCGGATTTCATACACTCTTTGCTAATTTAAGTAGGTTTTGGTAGTGCGTATTTTTATGCATGTACCATACATCACATTAACACCATACATCCTCGCACAGGTTACAACAGAGCACATACAGAGAAACTGGGAGCACCCCCCAAACCGATCTTTTAATCGCTGTCCGAATCCCCCTCGCTTGGCTTTCGCTTCACGTAGTACCACCAAGCCGGGAATGGCCTGACTGTGTCCCTCTGCCCGTTCCTGGCCGGCGTCGAGCATATCTGCGCCCCCACGGACCCTGCGATTAGCATCGTCTCCCGTACCTTCCCATAGTCATCCAGCGTCACGTCCGCCGTCACGTACCCGCACGGCACGTCATCGCTATCGATCGTCGGGTATGGGAACCCGTCGAGCACCAGAAAAGGTTTTCTTTCCACCACCACGTACGTCGCCGCGAATTGCGCCGCCGTGAGCTGTAGCGGGTCCACTGGGTGGAGCAATTGGTTTGGCTCATGCTCCTGTCGGGCACGCTCCTCGTTGATCGGGTAGCCTTGCCATTTCCCTTTTTCGTTAAACACGCAGAACGCGGTGATCCAGCCCGAGAGCCAAGCCGGACCGCTCCCCCCCGACTCCCTGTGTGCAATCTTGCCCCAGAATGCGAGATTGTCCGGGTGGTTCGGCTGGTCGTACGCCGAGACGAAGCGGGACAGGATCGGCCGAAGAAGGTGGTACCACGCGATTGTCTGGATACCGTATTGTTTGAGGCGCTCGATCCGCTCGAGCACCTTCTCCCAGTCCTTTTTCTCCCCTTCGAGCGTCACCCTGGGGATCCCGCACGCGAGGCAAAACCCGTACGAAAAGTAGTCTTTCATCATGCCCATCATCGCGATCGCGCACACGGCCCGGTCGACCGGCGTCGTCGTCGTGAACTCGGCCATGATCCACTCGCGCAGGCCCGGGTCGGTGATGTGCGCCTCCATCAGGGTCGTCATCTGCTGCGCCATGGTCCCCGTGTCGAGCACGGCAGACGTGACGACGAGCTCGCGCTTGCCCTCGTGCGAGACAAAGACGTGGCGGAGCGCGTCCGCGTTGCCGTTGACGAAGAAGCTGAACTGGAGCATGATCGCGAGCCAGACGTCGTCCGGGCGGACGATCAGCCCGCGGTGGTTGTTGTACGCCTCGATGACGGTGTGGACGAAGCCGTTGCGGCGCGGGATGACGTCCCGCACGACCTCCTTGTCGGACAGGCTGAGGGACGTCTGCAGGAGCTCGCCGCAGAGCTTGATCTTGGAGGGAGCGACCTCGCTGAGGAGGGCGTCCGACGGGGTCTGGCCTGACCGCACGCGCAGACGGGTGTCCTCGGCGAACGACCGTGCCGGGTGGCTCGCCGGACAGAATGATATTGAGTAAGCCGGTGGCTCCGGTGGCGGATGAGACGCCGGCTGAGAGCCACACGAACGGGCGTCAGTCGCTGCCGATTCGCCACAGCAAAGGCCAGCGCACCCAAGTCGTCTCAGGCCCGGAGTCGCCAATGGGGGACTGTGGGCGTACTCTTTTGAGCAGGGCGTGCCAGGCATCGAGCAAAGCGGCACCGCTGCCTCCTTCAGAGCTCGGGACGGCCGAGGTGACGTCCTCAGTGGAGCCGGGGGACGGTGGGGGCGAGGTGGACTTGGCGTGCCTCTGGGTGCTCGAGGACGTCTTGCGGAACATGGTCGTTTGTGCCAGGGGGCGATGGGTTTTGCTGTGGACAACGGATAAGCACCGGGCTTGCTGTGAGAGGCGCTAACGATGGTGCGCGAGAGGCAGGCGAAGATGAGGGTCGTGGTCTGGGTTACATCTATCGCACAGGTCGTACTTATATGTGCTACTAAACGGCTAGGATACGCCAATTGAGTACCGTACTCGCTGTGTGCTTTCCTTTCGCGTGAACCATAGGTCATGGCCGAGCGTAGCTTGTTTGGTCCTAATGGACATGGACCACTTGCTGACAAGAAACTGCTTCTCCCCAGTCACATTCACCCATCCCTACGCCTTCATACTCCCTCTGACTGATACAGCCAGTAGTCCATGGCTCTGGAAGGGGTGGCGATCGAGCCCCCACCCACTCCTTTGCCTATCCCTGCACGTACCGTCCTGGCCGCCAGACCTCGCGCGGCCGCAATCCCCGGAGAGGGGCATCCAAAGGACGCAGCATACAGGTTCGACAGCCCGGGTCGGCCGCTCTCGCACACGGACCCCACGCCTACCCAGGCTCCCCCCCGCCTTCAGAACCATGTTGAGCATGCTCGGCATGAAATCGCACCACGTCCACCACCAAGATTCATATTTTGAGCTTGACCGGCTCTGCTCGTACAGTCCGAGGCAAACATGCGTCGACTGCCGAGTGCGCCAGTGGCCCCAAACTAGGACTGCACAGCCCATCGCGGACTGATAGTCCGCCTGTCGGGCCCTCTTGGTGGCGTTTTCTGACGTTTACCTGCGCACACAAGTTCCCGTCTGCCGTATCAGTGGCCCTAAGAGTCTGGGACGATGAGCATGAATCGACACGTCACCTGTTCAGTTTGTGCCCCGCTTCGTACTCACCCTTCCCGGTCCACAGTGTGAGCGAGCGTGCAGGGACGTCCCGCAGTCATCCTCCTCGCCCAAACCACCACGGCAAGCAAGGGGGTTCGAAAAGGTCGTTGAAGCAGGCACATTCGTCATTGGAGGTGATGGCCCATCCGGTGGAAAGACGGTCTCCGCTGTCCAACCGCCAGGGCACCCATCGTCGATCGGTTTCGTTCGTGGACTGAATCGCAGTCCAATAACCTGGGCTGGGACGCCCGACATGACGACGGACCTGAAATAGACTCACTTTTTCTTTTTTTTTTCCACCTCTTCCAGTAGATGTGTTGCTGCACATTTGGGACATCACCGGTAGACAATGCCTCGATGAGAACAGACCATGACAGCTCGGAACCGTCGTCGTACTCGCAAGGCAAAACGTGGACAAAGCACCACTTTTGCGTCCCTAATTCGACCTACAAGATGAGGAGAGACGATGTGCCTTCTTTATTAGCATACCAGCAGACAAGAACCGGTCATGACAGCTTGGACCCGTCGTCGCACCTGCAGGGCAAACGTGGACCAAGCACCACCTACAAGACGATGAGAGGTGAATAGACGGCGCCCCGCCTCCACGATAGAGAGAGAACGAATGCCCCCGCCCCGATATCGCCCGTCGCGCCGTCCACCTGCCACTTCCGACCGTACACACTCTCGAGCTGACCCGCCGTCGCGTCATCTCGGTCCAGTACGACACCCAATCCAAGCGCCCGTCCAAAACGGATGCCGCACATATAACGGCCGCGCCCGACGACAGAGCGACGGCGCTAGACCAGACCATGTCCCTCACAGTAAGTGTCCCGTACGCACACGCACACGCACACGCGGGGACCGACGACGGACAGCTCGAGGACGTGCAAGCGCAAGAAGCGGCGTGCGTGCTCCCCGCGTTCGACAGCACCGTCGCCTGGGCGCTCGGCGCGCGCATACGCGCGTACTGCCAGCGCCGGGCGCCGCCCGCCCGCCCCGCGGTGGTCTCCGTCGCACACGCCAACGCGTCCCAGCTGCTGTTTTTCGCGACGACGGGCGCGGGGACGACGCCGGAGAGCGTGCACTTTGTGCAGCGCAAGGAGGCGGCGGTGCGCCGGTGGGGCGTGTCGACGATGCAGATGCACTTGCGGATCCGGGCGGCGTTTCCGGGCGCGGACGTGCAGGACGTGCTCCGGGACAAGTTCGAGCTGGCGGACCCGAGCGCGTACGCGTGCTACGGCGGCGGGTTTCCGGTGCGGGTGAAGAACGTGGAGGGGCTCGTGGGCGTGGTCGTGGTGAGCGGGATGGAGGAGGAGGAGGACCACGACGCGATCGTGCGGTGCCTCCAGGACTACCTGGCAGAGCACGGTTGTAACTAGCCAAAACAAGTGTCAACACAACGCGCGTACCAGAGGGTCCTCCGCGTGCGACCCGTCTCGACATCATGGTCGCATCCACGACCGAGCAGGTGCGCACGCCCGTCCGCGATAGACTGGCGCTGATCCTGGACGACCGTAGCTCACCGCCCTCGCGGGCACCACCGTCGGTGAGTAGACCCGCCGTTTGGGCCAGCATACGTCACCGACATGTCGAACGCAGTGGTCCACCCGCTCGTCCTCTTGTCCGTGACAGACCACCATGCCCGGGCGCTGTCCCGCAACTCGTCGAAACGTGTCGTGGGCGTGTTGCTAGGGCAGGACAATGGCAAGACGGTCAACGTGGCAAATTCGTTTGGGATCCCGTTCGAGGAGGACGACAAGGACAGCAAGACGTGGTTCCTCGACCACAACTACATCGAGGGCATGTACGACATGTTCAAAAAGGTCAACGGTGCGTCGTGCGTTGTCGCGGGTCCGGGTCGATCCGACGGGGAGGGCTAGCTCGGGAGCGGATGATCGGATGGTATCACACGGGACCCAAGCTGAGGGCGTCGGATCAAGAGATCAACGACCTCTTCAAGCGGTACATCGCGAAGCCCGTGATGGTCATCGTAGACGTGCGGCCGGACACGGTCGGAATACCGACGGACGCGTACTACGCCGTCGAGGAGATCAAAGACGTACGTGGTCCTGCGACAGGGCGACGTGGGCTGACGCGGCACACAGGACGGCACGGAGACGCGCAAGACGTTCCTGCACGTCCCGTCGGCGATCGAAGCGGAAGAGGCCGAGGAAATCGGCGTTGAGCATCTCTTGCGGGACATCAAGGACTCGACGACGACGACGCTGACGACGCGTGTGAGCGAGCAGCTGGCGTCGCTGCAGGGACTCGAGTCGCGCCTGCGCGACATTCACGGCTACCTCGTGGACGTGGCTGCGGGCACGCTGCCGGTGAACCACCAGATCATCTACCACCTCCAGGACGCGCTCAACCTGCTGCCGGATCTGAGCGTGCCGGGGCTGACGCAGAGCTTCACGGCGAGCACCAACGACGAGCTGCTGGTGGTGTATCTGAGCACGCTGCTGCGGGCGGTGATCGCGCTGCACGCGCTGGTGGACAACAAGGCGACGATCGGGCGGGCAGAGCTGGAGGAGGGCGAGGACAAGGACAAGGCAAAGGACAAGACGGAGGGCGAGAGGGGCCTGTAGCGTACCACGTGTTCTTCACGTGCACAATCACCATGTGATCTCGCCGCCTTTTTTTCCTCGCTTTCTTGTCTCCCTCCGACACAAAAGTGCGTCTGGTCGCCGTCGCTGCGGGCGGGCGCGGTCTCACCACGCTTTGCAGGTTCTTTCGCTGAACAAGACTGGTCATGTCGGGTGCTCGTGGATGTTTCAACTGTGGAGGCTGTGCGTGGTGTTTTCGTGTTGTTCGCTCTGTCTTTTTCCCCCATGACCCCGGTCATGTCATGCTACCTAGCGACACCCTCTGTTTTATCGACGCTCTCTTCCTTCTTTTGTGTGTTGAGCGGTGCTGACGTGGACCGCTGTGTTCGCTTTTGCTTTCCATATCGTACCGATGGCATTGTGATCGTCGACACATCGACCAAACATCTTCGTCGTCGTCCCAATGAATGACATTGATCCTTGACTGCCCCTCCGTCTTGTGTCGTCCGCGATCGCTGCCTCCAGTCGGCCATCAAGCTGCAAATTGCCCCAAGGCTGGTACGCCTACATGGTAATCTCGCACTCTCTTTCTTTCGTGGGCTCACCTCGCGCCCTGTTATGTCAGCTACAACTGTAAGCGGCCTCGCTCTCCAACTTTTGGCGCTGATCGTTTCCCATGGCCGTCCAGGCGGGCTCGAGGGTCACGTCTCACGTGACTGTACGTTGGAAGCCAAGGCCAAGTCTTGCTACAAGTGTGGTCAGGAAGGCCACATCGTGCGTGTCCATTCTCTCCCGCAGCTCGCTCTGCACAACGCTCCTCTTGTACAGTCGCGTGACTGCGCCCAGGGCGCTGCCGTCGTCGCTGGTGGCGGTGGCTGGGGTGGTGGTGGCTTCGCGGGTGGTGCCGCCTCTGGCCAGGAGTGCTATCGCTGCGGCAAGGTCGGGCACATTGCACGTGCGTGTCCCGAGGGTGCCGCCAACGCTGGTGGCGGCTATGGCGGTGGAGGCTATGGTGGTGGGTTTGGCGGTGGAGGCAAGACTTGGTGCGCGTCCCCCTGTCTCGGTCGCGCGGCACTCATCCACCCTTTGCTTCAGCTACACGTGCGGCGGCGTAGGCCACTTGTCGCGAGACTGCGTCCAGGGGTCCAAATGCTACAATTGTTCTGGATTCGTGCGTGTCGTGGCTGACCGAGAGCACATGCATGTCCTGACTTGCTTGTAGGGGCACATTAGTCGGGATTGCCCTCAGCCACAGAGGCGCGCCTGCTACACGTGTGGTTCAGAGGGGTGCGTCCTGTTTCTCGTCTCGCCGACGTTGCTCATCGATGCCTGCCAGACACATCTCTCGCGACTGTCCTGGCATCCCGGCCGGTGCAGAAGGTGTCTGAGGGCGAGGTCATGCATCCTGTGTGATATCCATCTTGTATTGCTAGCCGCACATACGCTCGTCTCCGTCTCCCTCTTTTCTTTTTCCATCGTCTTGAAATCTTGCACGCCTTGTTCTTTGGGTACTGTTGCTACGAAGTCTCTTTGCCGACGCGCGCTACCGTCATCGACCCGGTTGGGGCCGAGCTCGCATCCCACTTGACTTTTCGCACGGTGTCCCACCCAGTGATTTTTATTCTCGCACTCTTCTCGTCTCGCAGTCCAACACCATGCAAGCTCTCCGTGCGTCCCGTCTCGCGCCCCGTCTTGCGCGCCGTGCGCTCGCCACGGCAGCACCCAACGCCCCGTCGACTTCCTCGAGCGCACCCCCCAACCTCGTCCCGCTGAGCAACATCGAGGCCCAATGGGAAGCGCTCACCAAGGCGGACCAAGCGACGGTGCAGGGCCAGCTCGAGGAGCTCCAGAAGCGGGACTGGAAGTCGCTCTCGACGGACGAGAAAAAAGCGGGTGCGTGCCCCTCCTCCTCCTCCTCTCTTTCCGCGTCGCTCGCTCACCCCGTGTGTCCGTGTCCATGTGTTGTGCCCCCGCCCGTGTCCGTGTGGCCATGTGTCGTGCCCCCGCCCGTGTCCGTGTGTCCATGTGTCGTGCCCCGCCACTCCCGCCCGCGCCCCGACTTGTGCACGTGAAGCATACTATGTCGCGTTTGGTCCACACGGTCCCCGGACGCCCGTCAGTCCGTCGGGCGAGGGCCTCCGGATCGTGCTCTCCGTGCTCGGGTTGATCGGTGTCGCCGGGCTGATCGCATGGGGCGTCCGTGCGCGGGGTGCGTCGTCGTCGTCATCGTCGTCGTGATTGTGCAGGGTGAACTGACGGGGTGGTGTAAGCGCCTTCGCCGCCCAAGACGCTCACGCGGGAATGGCAAGAGGCGTCGAACGAGCGTGCGCGCGAGCAAAAGCTGGATCCGGTCACGGGTGAGTGTGGGGCGCGTGCCGCGCGGACGGAGGTGGTGCTCATGGGCGTATGCTAGGAATCCCGTCGGAAGGCTATAGCGGCAAAGGGTTCGTTCAGGGTTAGAAGGAGGGATGGGTGCGACATGCCGTGCGCGCCCTTTTTTTTTCTTTTCTTAATCTGTTTGCTCGACGATGCTGTGAAATGTCGCGTGGGGTAGTTAGAGTTGGAGGATGCAGAGGACGGCTCGTTCGTGTTGTTCTTGTGCCTGACCTTGAAACGGATCGGGTGTGTGCCAGCAAAGGAATGTTATTGGCAATGTGTCGGGGGCATACAGTATTGCGCTACGGGTCTGCATGCTGCCCCCCCCCTCCCCCCTCCGTGCCCCAAGCTTAGCCCAGCCTAGCCCCCGCTCAGGGGGACTTGGCACGTCACCTATCCTGGCACGATGCATCGACGTGCGTGTGGGGTGGTGGCGGAAAAAACAGTGCTTCTTGCACGCCGAGATAGACAACGCGCAGGACCGGAAAATACGGGAGGACGTTCTGCCCAAGCGAGGTCAGACGTCCAAGTCCCGGGGGAAGGGGGGCGGGATTCAAGACGCACCTCGAACGGGACGTGCACCTCGATCGTGCCGCCCGACGCGGTGGGGGCGGGCACGGGGCTGCGCGCGCGGGGTGCGTGTCGGCGTCGGCGGTGGAGTGCGGCGAGGTAGTACCGCACGGTCCACCCGCGGAGGCCTTCGTGCAGGACGACGTCCTCGAGCGCCGAGAGCGGGATAAAGTGGCGCGTGATCGCGGTGGTGAACCCTGCTGCCGTGGGCGTGGGCGTGGGCGGGGGCGTGGGCGGGGGCGTGGGCGGGGGCGGGGCCAGCGGGAGGCGCGGGGCAGACGGGCGCGGGAGGCCGCGGTGGGTCTCGAGCTGGATGCCGAGCGTGGGGAAGACGAGGAGGGACTCTGTGGGGTG